>CABHPP010104360.1:0-10415 GCA_902168425.1 Peromyscus attwateri
GAGAGGTGATAGTGTTTTGGAGACCATGAATGAGCTCCATAAATCATAGTTAAAATATCTGGTCTAAGGCATGGGGATACATCATCTCAGTTGGTAGCATGCACAAAGCCCTGGTTTTGACCCACAACACTGAGTAAATGAGATGTGGTGGCAAAATGGGATGAAATGGCACATCCTTGCAATTCCAATACTCTAGAATTGGAGGCAGGAAAATTAGAAATTCAGGGTTATTCTTGGTTACATGGAAAAATTGAGGCTTACCTAAAATATATGACACTTTGTTCCATTTTATGGGAGGGACTTGGGGAAATACCTCAGTGTGTAA
This sequence comes from Peromyscus attwateri, assembly GCA_902168425.1. NCBI lineage: Eukaryota > Metazoa > Chordata > Mammalia > Rodentia > Cricetidae > Peromyscus > Peromyscus attwateri. Next base: position 326 of record CABHPP010104360.1, read on the forward strand.
GAGATGTTGCTATGCAAGTATGTTAACTGAAGTTTGGACCTCCAGTACCCATGTAAAAAGCAAAAACTATGGAGGATGGATAGGGGGTTTATTGAGGCTTGCCAGCTTCCAACCTTGCCCCAGGTTCAGTAAAAGACCTTGTTTGAAGAGAATGAAATGAAGGGAGATAGAGAATACCCCTGAAGTCCTCCTGTGTCACATGCATGTGCATGCACAGGCACACCTCGTCCAACATGTGAATAATTAACACACTGCACACCTCTTCAAGCATGTGAATACATTAACACATGCACACACAGACACACAGACACTCAGACACACACACACACACAGACACACACACACAGACACACAGACACACACACACACACACACACACACACACACACAGACCCACACAGAGCGACATACACACAGACACATGCAGAGAGACTCACACAGACAAACACACAGACACACACACACACACACACACACACAAACACACACTTTATTTTTCCAAGCAATGTAACCTGAACAAGAATTTTTGAAGTACAGGAGAGGGAAGTGCTGAAGGTCATATCGTGAGGTCCTGAGGTAAGTTCAGAATAATTGGTCAGTTGCTTTCATTTCCTATAGTAATAATGGAAGGTATTAATGAGTAGTGATCAGAGCCTGGAGCGAGGCCTCAGTGGTTAAGAGGACAAATTACTGTTACTAAGAGCCCAAGTTTAGTTTACAACATCTGTGGGGAGGGGCCCACAGTAGGCTGTAACTCCAAATCCAGGAGGACGCAATGGCTGTGGCCTCTGTGGACACCTGCACTTGCATGCACAACCCGACCTCCTACACACATCCATATGCCACATAATTATAAATAAGATGTATCCTTTGAAAAGCACATAATGATTAATAAGCAAATGTCCACCTATCACCATCTTATGTTATTTACAGAGGCATATTTTCAGATGACATGATCAAGTAATAGAATAATATTCAGTCTGTGTGTATGAATCTAAAAAAACACACATAACTCCAGAGGAAGAAGTGTTTTCTTATGATTTGTCCTAGTGAAGGTGATATCGAGTGTTTCCATAAATAGAAATTTATGTTGAATTTATCAATAACTCTATGGATCAGATAGAGAGTCTAAAGAGCTTAGTCTCACTCAGAAAAGAGAGCTGTATGATTTAAGTAAATTACACCAGTGGGAGGGACCTTGCTATACTGTGTGGTTAGTCAAGTAAGAAAAACCTCAGGTTGAGTCTGTCAGAAGTTTGTTTTTGTTTTTGTTTTTTTTTAAACAGGTGTTTGCCAGTTTGGGAAAACTGCTTATTTTTAGTGATGAGATACTGAGTTTGACTTTATGCTGGAGGCAGTGAAGAGTGCTAGACAAGCAAAAGTATGCAGGTGTGTTTTTCAGAGCTCCGACTGGCATCCATGGAGAGAAAGTCTGGAAACTGGGAACACAAGGCAAAGAAATCACTTACAGTAATATTTCTGTGCTTCTTGCAAAACTGACACAAGTGTTATGTAAAGTGGTGATCAAGCACTAGAGGAAAAGGATACTCAATTGATGGTCACTATATAAATATACATACACATATGTGCAGATAACAACAATTAATGAAAAAAGGAGACCCTGAATTTGAAAGCGAGCCAGATGGTGTATATGGGAGAGTTTGGATGGAATAAAGGGAAAGGTGGAATGATGTAATTATGCTATAATCTCAAAAATAAAAGAAATAATAAAACAAAGGTTTGGAGAGTTGGTGGCTCAGTTAATTGTGGTATATAGAATTCTCAGAGGGCCCTAAAGTTTACTATTCACTCCAGATTATTTGTTCCGTATGAGAACAACCCCTTGGTCCTCTGTGTGTGAGCAAGGCATGCTAATGTAATGGTTAACCACTCTAGTGATCAGGTACATTAGACTACAGTTGAGTTTTAATGCAGACAAGGCCTTTGGTTGCTTTACATCAAGTTAATCTAAGCAATGATTGTCCCAGCCCTGTGTCCTAATCACAGGAGCTTTTGGAGGCAAGATGAAGCTACAGAGAGATTCTTGTTTTGGATTTGAAGAGGTACAACATCATGGTGTGAAGACCACATGCATGAGATTGAAGGTGGGGTTGAGGATGCAGGAGTCTCTTCACCAGCCAGGAAGAAACTGGAGACCTCAAATACATACCACAAAGATTTGATTTCTGCTGGTAACCCGAATAATCTGAGAAGAGGACTCCAAGCTCCAGGGAAGGTTGTCTGGGCTGAGATCTCAGACTCTGCTTAGTGAGACCTTGAGTTGAGAATCTTGTTTTGTTATAGTCTAACACAGAATTGCAAGGAATGTGTCTTGTTTCAAACCATGCAAGTCTTTGTATTTTCAGACATAGCCAGACAGACCTCATGCAACAGAACGTTACATGTCAGTCAATGCTAAATGCCAGATTTCCACAGTATGTACGAACCATTGCTGTAGAGAATGAAGACAGGCAACATGTGAGTGGTAAAGGAGAGGACTTAGAAGAAGCAGGGGAACAGAAGGAAGAGACAAGTATTTTAAAATTGATTTCAGGTTGCCAAGGAAATCGGCATTATTGTGTAGGTTTTTGTTATGACATGGTTCTTTGTCTCTCTCTCCTCTCGTCCTCTCTCCCTCCCTCCCCCTCTCTCTATCTCTGATGCTGGGACAGAACCCAGAGCTTCACACCTAGGAGGTATGTGCTCTACCAATGAGAACAGGCCTTCCTTACCCTTTGACTGTGGTGAGGTAATCACAAACTTCATCTCTCATATACTGCCCTTCAGGCACATTGTATCTCTTACACCCTAAGGGTATTTAAAACCATCTAAATGGCCACTGTCTCTGAAATTTAATCTATCAGCTTCTGTACAAATATTTTCTTTTACTCAGTGAAGCCTTTTGATGCTTCTGAAACTTTCTCTCGTCTACAACTACTGAGTTCATAATGCATTCCCATCACCCTATACATTCTTGCATTTTATTTGTTTGCATATACATTTGCTTATAACCTAACCCAATTTTTCCTGTCTTTGAGGGCAGGATCAGCATGTGATTAACTCTTTTATTCTTATATGAATTACAGATTACATTCTTTCATATTTGCTGTCAAACCAAGCCCACATTCAAAGCTGATGGGGAAGATAGGCAGCAGTGCTCTCTGCAAAGAGGCAACAGTTTTTGATTGATTTTAAAGATATGCTTGCAGAACAGTGGGTATCATTGTGATGTTTTCATATGTGATTATCATTGTACTTTGCTCATATTCACTGGTTCCCTTTTTGTATCTCAGACACTTATTTCTAATATATATATATATATATTAGAAATGTATATACATATATACATATAAACACACTTACACATATATACATATGCCGGTGGTGGTGATACTTGTCTTTAATCCTGGCATTTTGGAGGCAGGTAGGTCTCTGAGTTCGAGGCTAGCCTAGTCTACATAGTGAGTTTCAGGACAGCTACACAGAAAACTCTTTGTGTAACACACACACACACACACACACACACACACACACATCCAACAAAAGTAAACAAGAAAAAAATCATATATGTGTATATATTTTGCATATATTTCAAGTGTAAGAGAAAATGTGGTTTTTGTCTTTCTGAACTTGTCTTATTTTCTAACATGATAATTTCCAATTACAACCATTTCCCTAAAAATAACAAAATTATGTTCTTTGTGGCTGAAGAAAACTCCTTTGTGGTGCTGGAGAGATGGCTCAGCAGTTACAGGCATATATTGCTTTTCAGAGAATCTGATTTAGTTCTCAGCTCCAATGTTGTATGGCTCACTGGCCTGTTACTCCAGCTCCTAGGGAATCTGTCACCGCAGGCTGCAGTGGCCATCTGTACTCATGTACTCAAATCCACCCTCTGACACATGCATGTGCATACACACACACACACACACACACACACACACACACACACACACACACATCTAAACAACACACTAGCTATTAAAAACTCAATAATGCATATATGCTGTAGTAGCAAGGTCTTGTCCTATGTGTCTGGAAACTCACAGAAAGAATTCGAAAAGTATAATTGTGGATTAAAAAGAGCTTAAATGGGGAAGAAACTCATGGGTAAACATTGCCTAGTCATACTTAAACAATATTCCTGTCTGTTGCTCATTTGTCTGCTAGGAAGGGAAGTAGGTAGGTATGTAGAAACATATAAGGAATGACACAGGAAAAAGAATTGCACAAATTTAAACTTTTTAAATTGCAAACAACTCCTATCAGCAGAACTCTGCTGAGATTTCTATAGACATTGGCTAGCTTGTTACAGAATCCCCATGGATTAGGTGTAACAGTGTCCTGTTTGAGATGACGAAATTGAGGTACAGTGCAGGGCAGTCATTTGTTACATGGCAAATGTGAGAGTATTTGAACCCACTCAAAGTTTACAATATGCAATTAGAAGAATTTGGCATGAAATGCAGCATAAATATTCAAAATATAAAATTTCCTAATAATTATATGCTCCATATTCCATTCTGGTTGTATGCCTTAATTCTTCATACATACCTTATATTTGAAACTTCTCAGGTTCAGATGAACTTTTAACATTGTAAATAAACCATCTCAAATCACTTGATATACTGTTTACTATTCATATGAAATTCCATAACCATTTTCACTTATTTCAAATTTCAATATTGATTGTTACTTTCATTGAGGAAGAAATAAGCAAACATCTCAGTTATTACTTATCAAATTTGTGAATATAAATAATATAGAATACTCTTATTGACCCGCCCCGCAGGTCCAGTTATTCGTGGGCTTCAAGGAGAGAATCACCTGAAAAACCAAGGGGGCGGGAGGGGAAGGAAGCCAGGCACAAATGAGAAACTGAGTCACTCTGAATAGTGTCAAGGCTTCGTTTATTAAGTGAACTGTACATGCTTTTATAGAAAGCTTTAAGCAGGGAGGGGTAACTGAGAGAGGAGGGTGGAAAATTTTTCAGGAGAAGTCAGAGTGATGGGGGGGGGGAGGTGAGGTTTCTTTGGTCCAAGGCCTTGCAGGTGGCCGATTACTGTTCAAGGCTATATCTAAAAGTATACTTCTTAGTGAAGCCAAGGCCATCCTAACTATGCAAGCCTCCTAGCAGAAATTCAAAGCACAATAGATCTATTTCACACAGACTTGGGTCAGTTTCCAACATCTTATTGTTTTTACAAGATTATTTACATTATTTCTATAAAACTGAGGCTTTCAGCATGGTATTGTCATACAGGACTACAGTGTATTTTGATTATATTCTCTCTTTATCTGTTCTTATCCCTTTTGCTGGTGTACTAGTCACACTTTCCTAAAATACACAGCCTTATGCTCCTTCTTATGTTTTCATATGCTTCTAAAAATGATTCCACAAGGGAAAGAAAACATGTGGTTTACATCTTTCTGAGTTTGGCTTAATTTACTTAGTATATTGTTTTTTATAAAGTATCATCTTAATGTAATTCTTCCTTTCACAACTTTGGTCCCTTAAGGGAATATTCTTAGTTGATCCCTCAGTTTTCTTATTCCATTTTTTTTTTCACAAGCTATTTCAACAGCTATTGCCTTTCAGAAATGTTTACTAGGGAAGTGACCCACTTTGGGCTGAGTGTGTCACATATAAATATGTATATATCATTGCAGAACACTCAGCTGAAAATATTGAAGTTTGAATTCAGTATGTCAACCTTCCAGAATACTACAACTTCTTCCATCATTGTAGTGGTATTTGCTCTGCCCATGACCCTGGGCTATACAGCCCAAAGGAGGTGGTGCTTCCTGCTGTTGTATGTGACCTCGGATTAGGAGCTGGAGAAGGGCCACAGGCCTCTTCTCCTGGCTCCTGGCTGCAAGGTGGATTCATTCCCATTCAGATCAGAGGACAACTTCTGCTGTCTACTCTGTTCTGTAATCGTGATTATTTCCTCAATTTATGCCTTAATAAATTCTGTTACCCATTTAATAGACTCACGTGGACTGATCTTAATACATCATTTTCCTGCTCACTGGTGTGTCCAGGCTGGAAGCCTTCCACTCCTGGATCTCCATCCCCTTCTGCTTTCTCTATGCAACTGCCCTCTCAGGGAACAGCCTGATTCTCTTCACCATTATCACTCAGCCCAGCCTCCATGAGCCCATGTATTATTTCCTCTCCATGCTGTCCACCACTGACCTCGGGCTGTCCATATCCACTCTGGCCACCATGTTGGGGATATTCTGGTTCAATGCCAGAGAGATCAGCTTCACTGCCTGCTTGTCCCAGATGTTCTTCATTCAACTCTTCACTGTCATGGAATCCTCAGTGTTGTTGGCCATGGCTTTTGATCGTTATGTGGCCATCTCTAATCCCCTTAGGTATGCTTCTGTCTTAACTGATGTTAAAATAGTAGTGATTGGAGTAGCAATCATTACTCGGGGAACCCTGATCCAGACTCCCCTGGCAGTGCTCCTGAAAAGATTGTCCTACTGTAGCAGCCATGTGCTCCACCACTCCTACTGCTTCCACCCCGATGTCATGAAGCTCTCATGCACAGACACCAGGATCAACAGTGCAGTTGGACTCACTGCCCTGATCTCCACTGCTGGAGTGGACTCTGTCTTCATCATCCTTTCCTATGTCTTGATCATTAGAACCGTCCTCAGCATTGCTTCCCCAGAAGGGAGGAAGAAATCCTTCAGCATGTTTATCTCCCATATTGGGGCCGTGGCTGTGTTCTATATTCTGTTTTTAATGATGGCACTTAGAACTTTTCTTGTGTGCTGCTCATAGACACTGGAGTATACACATGCATGGCGACCAATGTGGCAGGCAACTCCAATGCCTCAGCCTACCTCAATGTGAGCGTGGCTGAGCAATACCTCCAACTTCAATTTCCTCACCACAGTAACAGTGGAGACCACAGAGATCTCACCAGAGGACAACATGAAAGTACAAGCCTGTTCCCATCACATCCACTGGTTACCAGCTGGCATATTTCACCTCTACCACAGTGCTCACTCAGACCACCCATGCATCCAAGCAGGTGCCTCAAAAGATGCCACTGGCAAGATGCAGACTAGCCTTGAAGAAGTCACGAAGACCACCAAGACTATCACTGGCTGCTTTCACAGCTCAGTCTGTCCTTTGTCCACCGATTTGGGAAACGAGCTCCCCCATATGTCCATACTCTGATTGCCAGTGCCTACCTGATTATCCCTCCTGTCATGAACCCCATCATCTACAGTGTGAAGACCAAGCAAATCACAAGGCCTTGTTGAAAATTCTTCATTCCAGCTTGTCAAAGAGCTAGATAGTCATTTCACACATGCTTTCTATTCTTTGTCACTCTGTGGATGAGGAAAGTGACCTTTAAGAAGGTTACAATGTTCAGAGCCATGCTTGGGTTGCGAGTTACCAAAGTGATAGGTTTTATTTGCAAGAAAGATTATATGGTCCAAGAGAGACTAAAGTAAACTGCAGATTTTCAAATATTTCAGTGTTCCCTGAAATATCATGATAGTAGTGCCATTTCCTGATTTAGAATAAAAGACTTCAATAACGTTGATAACCAAGTCTCAATAAAGATTTCCAATGTGGATTTATCCCTTCTTTTTTTTTTAATTACAATGTCTGTTACATGGATCGTATATAACTAGTTATTTTAGAAGTTTTACAAATCAAGGCAATTTTTATCTATGTAATTTATATCCTCATGAGAACTTGAGTGATTAGTATACATACATACGAATGTTCATATTCATATAAAGGTGAACAGATAAAAGCAAAACACTAGGCAAGGCAGATGCTGAGAAGGCAGTGTTGAATTTCATTGGAGGAGATTATGTAAATTTAATGAAGATATTTAAAGATGAGTCTTAAAATTGTAGAACTTCAATGTGGAAAGTGGTGAAAAATTGAAGTAGAGTGGACAGTAAAGTTCACCACCAGGAAAGGTACAATAATCTAAAGGAATAATTAGACTAATTTTGTTATACTGTTGAGACTGTGAGGCATGCATTAGAATTAAGAGGAAGTTGAAACAGATTATAGAAGTCATTAGCTTATTCAGTTTGTATATAGGAAATAAACCCAAGAGATATGTTTATTTCTCTTTTTAAATTTCTTTACTGTTGAGTACTTGGAAAATTAATTAAAGACATCTGCAATTGATACTTGCTGGGAAAGAGAAAATCAGTTTTGCCAATGGAGTGTCACTGGGTATATAACTACACTCCTCTCCTCCATAGATCTCTGAACCCTAATCAGTGGGTTTTGATGAAGACATCCCATTTAGGACCGACTAGTCCAAAGTCTCCTACCTTATGCTACTATCCATTTGTGGATCTCTGTGTTATTACCATTTACAGCATTAGGAATCCTCTCTGGCACTGGCTGAGTGAGACATTGATCTATGAATATAGCAGAATATCATTGAGTCATTTTATTGTTATGTTTCTTTAGCACAGTGGCTCTCAACCATCCTGATGCTGCAATTCTTTAATATAGCTCCTCATACTGTGGTGACCCCCAATCATAAAATTATTTTGCTGCTACTTCATAACTGTAATTTTGCTAATGTATGAATCATAATGTAAATGTATGCTATGCCTGATATCTGATATGCAACCCCCATGAAAGGGTCGTTCAACTCCAAAATGGTCATGACTCACTGGTTGAGAATCACTGCTTTAGCAGAATAGTAGTATTTGATTTTCACCTAGGTCCATGGCCTATCTTATGGCCACATTTAGGAGAACATGCTCCAAGACCACACCCAGGGTATGCAAAAAAAATCATAACTGAAGGTGAGGGCTAAACTTGTCTATCTGAGGGGCATTAGGAAAGGAAGACATGCACTCTTATGGTAACTTTCTCTTTTACTTCATCTTGAAAAATCTCTTCTGACAATCTCTCTCTCTCTCCAGTTACATCTTTCTCCAACAGAAAACCTCTGGACCATATATGAGTTACATTTTGAGGGTCAGAACCATTCTGATAACACATGAGAAATCACACAGCTTCTCTTGGACTTGGAATGTTTATGCTGACCAGTGAGTGAATAACCATGACAACACTTGGCTGTCAGCCAGACTCCCTGTAAAGCTAGGGCAGGAGGCATGTAGCACCCAGTGCTCAGCATTTCCTAATGGGGAGTGACATTGAAATTCAGGACCTAAACAATAAGCAGTTAGTTGACTGAACCTTAGTGGTTAGGAGTTTGTGCAGAGAGTCAGTTGCTGAGAGAATTTGTATAGGAAGTTATGTCTTTAATGTTATCAGCCAGACTTTTGCAAGCAAACAACTGGCACTAAAGTTGCTTTATGCCTGACCTTGGTTCAACAACCAGACACCTGGGATTCTGTCCCTGTGCAATTCATTTGCAGGGGCAACTAGTCTATTTTTGAATTTGCCCTGAGGCCTTTAAATCAGCTAATTGTGTAAAAAGCTATCTTTGTAGCTGAGAATACTGTTATTTTCTTATGTCAGCCTGAGCAATGAAAAATATCCTAGTCTAAGATCAAAATTATACAGCTTAAGAAGAAATCATCTTCCTGATCATCCACGGATGTATGTGTGTCCAGCAGATGGAATATATTCATGAGATAAACACACAGGCAGTGGGGAAAATATCCATCGCTGTTTTTAGGGAAGAAATGTAGTGGTACCTGAGAAAAATTACGTAAAGAAGCAAACAGTCATTCATAGGCAGTGGCCCTATAAGCCTTGCTTGGTGAGGTTCCTCCATAAGAGAGTTATTTATCTGATGGATGAACCTTATGAATATCAGTTGACACCTGCTGTAATATGCCATGGACTGTGGCACTATCTAGTCTCAAGTTCCTGGGCATTCCTGTATTTTGAAAAATAAATTTAGTTTAAAAATAAACTTAGACTTAGAAAAGAAGTTTAGAGACAATGAGAGTTCCTACTACTCAACACCCATTTCCTTGACCATTAGTGTTTTTGTATCAGTGAAGGACATTTTATACATTAAGAAGGCATGATGAACTTATTACTGCTTATCACTCAGATTTCCGTGTGTGTGTGTGTGTGTGTGTGTGTGTGTGTGTGTGTGTGTGTGTG
>CABHPP010104361.1:0-14225 GCA_902168425.1 Peromyscus attwateri
ACACACACACACACACACACACACACACACACACACACACACACATCAAACCCTATACTCTGGTAACTGGTTTTAACCCTTTCCTCTGTTGTTTTTAACCTTGTTCCACGAATTCAGCATACTTACACATACTGTATTAGTTACTTTTCTTTGGATGTGATAAAGCAACCTGCAGAAGAGTTTGTTTTGGCTTACAGTTCCTGAGGGAGAGTCCATAATGGTGTGTGTGCGTGGGGTGGGGGGCACGGCATTGGGTGGCTGAGAGCTCACATTCTCAATGAACAACAGGAAACAGTGAACTGGAAGTGATGTTCTCAGAACCCGTTCCCAGTGACATACTTCCTCCAGCAAGGCTCCATGTCCGGAAAGTTCCACAACCTCAAGCAGCACCACTAACAGGAGACCAAGCACTTAATATGCAAGCCTCTGGGGACCATTCTCATACTAACCAGCACAAACACTTCAAGGGTTTTGTTCATGAAGAAGATCATGGCTACATATTAAGACGCTTGAAACAAGTTGCTGCAAGATCAAATCGTGGCATGGTTCTGCGTACCTCAGCTCATTAATCCCTGCAGAAATGGCGTTCTACAAATGAGGGATGTGAGGTGAACAAGATTAAATGGCGGGTTCAGGGCCACCTGCAAATGAGAAATGGAAGAGATGCACCTTTAGTGCTCTTGGCCTAAAGCACAGTGATGCTTTTCTGCACTCCGGGTTGGATGGGCTTGTGTCACGCCAACTTTCCACAACTTATTTTTGCTGTTAGCGATCTGTCATGGAACTTTTTCTATGTGTGCATGGATCTATGAGGCTGGTGAAAAGCAGCTGTGGTTTTTGCATTGTTGAAATTTGCCATTTGGTAATGGAATATTTTCTTAGATGTGGTTAAGTTATACCTCATTTGAATGTGCATTTTTTAACTCATTACTTACTGTTTATTTTATATTTATCTTATGTATGGAAATAATAATAATAAAGCAAAAGCAAAGATTGAGCAATTTCCTTTTCCTATGTGCGTTCAAAATGGGCCGTAAAACAATGAGGAAGACACATCAACAACCCCTTTGGCTCAGGAGCTGCTATCAAATGTGCGGTGCAGTGGAGGGTCAAAGAGTTTTGTAAAGGAAATAAGAGAGTTGAGAATGTGGAGAACAGCCACCTGCCGCCAGAAGCTGACAACGACCAGCTGATAATAATCACCTAAACTTGCATTTTCCAGCTTCCCGAGAAGTCTCTAGAGAACTCAACATGGCTGTTCCCAGCAAAATGGGAAGGTGAAGAAGTTCAATAAGTGGGCGAACATTTGACCACCAGATCGTGATATGTGGCAAAAAGTGGATGGTTTACAACCAGTAACCACCAGTTCAGCAGTAGGATTGAGAAGAAACTCCACTGCAGCTCCCAAAGCCAAACTCGAACAAAATAAACAAACAAAGGAATGAAGGAACTGTCACCATCACTGTTTGGTGATCAGCAGTCAGTCTGATTCACACTACAGCTGTCTGAGTGCTCCAGAGTGTCCAGTGAAATCATTATGTCTGAGAAGTGTGCTCCACATATCAATAAGATACATGGAAAACTACAGTGTAGCAGCTGGCATTGGTCGACAGGAAGGGCCCAATTTTTCTCCTTGGCAATATCAACCAATATCTCAAAAGTTGAATGAATGGGGCTACAGAGTTTGCCTTAACTGCGATATTCATCTGATCTCTGCTGCTTCCTCAAGCACCCCAGCTCTTTTCAGGGAAAAGGTTTTCAAAATAAGCAAGGTGCAGATTTTGAAGGAAATGCTTTTCAAGTGTATTGAATCCCTTCAAGGCAAGGACTTATGGATTTTTATGCTACTGGGATAAAGAAGTTTGTTTCTTGTTGGCAAAAATGTGTTGATTGTAATAGTTCCTATTATTGTGATTAATAATGATATATTTGAGCTTAGTTACAAGAATTTGAAATTCATGGTCCAAACTTCCAATCCTCTTTTCACCTAATTCTGTATCCTTTATTTTATTATTATTTTTGTTTTGTTTTATTCTTTTTGAGACAGGTCCCATATAGCTCAAACTGGCCTCAAACTTGATATATAGCTAAGGATAGCCTTGACCTCTTGAGTCTTCTGTCTCCACTTCCAAGTGCCATGATTGTAGCTGAAGGACAACATGCCCAACTCTTTTCTTTCTTTTCAGCCTCTTGTTTTAAGCATGAAGAGTCTGAGGCCTGAAGCTGTTCAGTAGCTTGTTTTGAGTAATGCAGGCAGTGTTACAAATGAGACTCAACATCCAGCTTTCCTCATTTCTAGTAAGAATACTATATAGCTTAGGTGTAAAGGACATGCTCCTAAACCATATATATCTTACGTGTTACAGAGCAAGGCACACAGAAGCCATCATATAGGTGCTGAATTTTGCACAAATCTCTTTTCCTATCACTCAGTGCAGACTTTCAGTCCTTCACCATGTTATGAAAATTTCAGGCTCTGTTGTACTCACATTTCCATAATCTTATACTAGATTTTCCTTTTCCCCAGTGTTGTGCGTTATCAGTTGGAGGAGGAAAGCTTGCAAGGCTTTGCCTTGTACTGCATGACATGTTTGTTTTACCCATTTGAGTTCTGTCCTCTCATCAAAATGAAAGGTATTGGCAGAAGACGCAGAGTGGGTGAGAAACCAACATATAATATAAGGTAAGTGTTAAGCCTACCCTTTCCCACTCATGCCTCTCTAAGTATTGATTCACCACATTATAAGCTTACCATGACATTGTCAAAGGGGCTGGAGAGATGACTCAGTGGGTAACATCACTAGCTGCTCTTCCAGAGGACCCAGATTTGATTCCCAGACCCACATAACAGCTCACAATGGTATGTAGTTCCAGTTCCAGGGGATCTGATTGCCCTCTTCTGGTCCCCATGAGCACTATATGCATGTGGTACACAGACATACGTGCAGGCAAAGCACCTATATACCTAAAATAAAAAAAGAAATCTTATTAAAAGACAACACCAGAAAAGGTTAATATGTTATAAACTTAAATTAATTTCTTTTTTTTTTTTAAAGATTTTCTTATTTTTATTTTATGCATGTGAGTGCTTTGCTCAGATGTGTGTCTGTATGTCATTTGTGTGCAGTGCCCATAGAGGCCAGAAGAGAGCATCAGATTTTCTGGAACTAGAGTTACAGATGATTGTGAGCTGCCATGTTGGGGTTGGGAATAGAGCCCTGGTCCTCTGGAGGAACAACCAGTGCTCTTAACCACCGAGCAATCTCCTCAGTCTTAAAATAATTTCTTAAAAATTACTTCATTTAGAATGAACAAACAATAAGAATCATGTTTTGTTTAGTTTGGACGTGAAGTATCACTAGAGGCTCACGTGTTTGAACACTTGGTCTTCAGCTGGTGATGCTATTCTGGAAGGTTGTAGAACCTCCATGAGGTGGAGCCTTGCTGGAGGAAGTGGGCCACTGGAGGTGGGCTTTTGAAGTCATAGCCTAGTCCCATTTCCTGTCCTTATTCTCCTGCTTCCTGACTGTGGACACTTCATGAACAGCAGCTTCATGCTCCTGACATCTTCCAGCTGCCTGCTACCATTCCTTCCCCTCCATGATGGAACACAGCCCTCAAACTGTGAACCTTTCTCCCTTAAGTTGCTCCTTGTCAGGTAGTCGATCAGAACAAAGAGAAGATCAACTAAAAACACATGTGCTATTTTTTCAGGGTGCAGAAAATGTGTTTAACACATACTGAATAAGAAATAAAATATCTTTATGTGGAAAAATATGTAAGTGCTACTGAAGTCAGGTGGGCAGTTAATTAAAAGCATCAATCTGCGTAAACATCAAGGAAGGGCTGTGCTGGCCACTGGGGCAATCTGGAATGCAGTGACCTCTTATTTACAACATACTTCTAGCTTCAGACAACATCTATAGGTTGAATGATTACATAAGAGTACGATAGGTTCTTTCTTTTAAAAGATTGTCATCCCCAACATAAGTATTCATTGTTTTGTTTTGAATGTTCACAAAGCAGTGCATTGTGCTTTGGAAATAAAATATCTAGATTGGGACAGCAGTCATTTCTTTTTTCACATCTAAATTTAATATGGATGAAATCTTGTTACTATGGTATTTTACTTTTCAGATTAATATGGAAAGACTTTTTAAATAGCAAAAATAAGCTTTGAAAGAATCTCATGTTCCACACTGTTGGGTTGCTGTATGCAACTTCTCAGGAAGTAACATTAATTGCAAATTTTGAGGGTAGTAAAACAACACAAAGAAAAATGTAATCAAATGTTAGTACATGGCCCTTAATAGAGTGAGTCAAATAATGTTCTCATCGACAATGGAAGCTTAGTTATCTAACTTCATTGTTCCTTTTAATGACTTTTGCCTTAATAGGCAGACTCCATTCAGCATGGAAATGTTTTTCATAGGAAAATTTCTACAACATTCTTTCTGTTTTATTTTCTGTTAAGCTTATTGGAGATAAACCTCTCCTATTGATTCAGAGAAATCTTAGGAGTGTTTCATTATTTCACAGTGCTGGAAGATAACCTACAGCATGAATGTTAGTGATAGCCATCATCATCATCATCATCATCATCATCCTCATTATCCTCCTCCTCATCATTGTTGTGATGATATTGTGATATTTATATTTGTGAGTGTATGTCATATCATGTGTGGGAACATTCTCAAGGGCATAATTTTTATTAATTCATTTAATTTGTGTGAAAACACACTGCAGAATAGTCCAGGTTTCATTATCATGGTACAAATGATATAATGGAGGCATCAGCTCAGAATGGTTTAGCAGTTGTTCTAGGTGGCTCACTTGGCCCAAGGCAGAAGTGCTGGGAATTCATTTTTAGGCATTTTATCTGGACAGCCTTAACTCCTCAGCCTTCACGCTTTTTAGTCTCTAAGACTAAAAAATGAGATCAATGTCAAGACTGAGTTGTGGCTTTGTACAAGGTGGGAGGTGGCTGATGGGTAGGTTATTTTCCTTTTCCTCCCTCCTTCTTCTAGACAAAGGTAGAGTTTCACACTATAGCCCTAGCTGGCCTAGAACTGAGGACAGTCCTCCTGCTTCAGCCTCTCATGTGTTGAGATTATAAATGTGAGTCACTGTGTTTGACTTTTTAAATCTTTTTTTTTAAAGATTTATTTATTTATTATGTATATAGAAGAGGGTGCCAGATCTCATTACAGATGGTTGTGAGCCACCACGTGGGTGCTAGGAATTGAACTCAGGACCTCTGGAAGAGCAGTCAGTGCTCTCAACCTCTGAGCCATCTCTCCAGCCCCCGACTTTTTAAATCTTAATAATCATGACATGATTCCTTTGTCATGTGGAGAAGAGTTTTGGGCAATATTCTATATCCTAAGGTGTCCTGAATGTAACCTTCCTGGTATGTGATGTTTTCCCTCTGTCATTTCATCCACAAATTGGTTTACCTCAGCATTTTAACTTTGGTTAGAACCAACTCATTCAATCTGTCTTATTTTTCCCAGATGCTTGACTGCCTTAGGGTGTCTGTAATATTTGTCTCTCATTTCCGAGTGCTGGCAGATTTGGTGGATCTGTTGCCATCACTTAGGGTGGTTTGATGGGAAAGGCTTCCCCAGAGGAGATGGCCTTCACATCTCTCTTCCTGCTTTGTGGGAAAATCAGGTTGACTTCATTTACCATTTTTGACACATTAATATTGTTGAAATTGATTATAGGCATCAAGTTTTGGAGCAGTCACAGTTCACTCCATTCCCCTGACTGCTTTTGGTTCCTTTTCTTTTTTTTTAAAAATTTTACTTGCATAAGGCATATTGTTATAGAAGTAACGAGATATAGATAATTATGTATACCTTTAAAAAGATCATACCATATGCTGACAGATTCAAAGCAATCTCTACAAGAATATCAGTGCCATTTTTTCACAGAAATAGAAAACACCATTTAAAAATCTATATTGAAGTATAAAGAAATCCTAAGCAGCTAACTAAAGAAATCTTGACTTGAGAAAAATCCAGCCAGACAAATAAACCAAAACAAGACCCAACCAAACAAGAAATTAAAACAACAACAACAACAAACAAACAAACAAACAAAAAACAAGGCAGGGACATTATCTGACTTAACACCATAAAATTAGTAATTGTGATAGCTTGGATTTGGTATAAAGACTTTCAAGCAGTGGGAAAGAGCATCCAGAAGTGAACCTGCACTTCTGCGACGACTGACTCAGTGAACATGCTGAACTGGAGAAAGGACGGTCCTTCCAGTATGGAGCTGGGAAACCGGAGATCTCCATGCAGAAGATTGAGACAAGACCAGCATGTCTCACCAGACAGGGTCAACTCAACATGGCTAAAACTTAAATGCAAGGACCAAAACAATGAGGCTTCTAGAAGGGGACACTGGGACTCTGGCAGGAGCACACCAGGACACTGGAATGAGTAAGGAATAGACACACCCAAGACCACAAGAAGTAAAAGTAAATATAAACAAATGAGATTATATCAATGTAAACACCTCTGCACAGCCAAGGAAACAAGAACAAAAAGAAAACATCACAATGGGAGAAAATATTTGCAGGAGAATGTGTCACCAGGGGTCATTACTCAGAGTCTGTTACGGAATTCCCCAAACATTGTAGTAATGAGTAATAACTCATTGAAAGTGGACAATGTATCTACAGATGTCCTAGAAGAAGCCATGTAAGCATGGAATATTCAACATCGTCAAACATCAAGAAATCCAAATCAAAGCCACAAGAGGATGTCACTTCACTCTAGTAAGAATGGCTGTGATGAGAAAGGCTAACAGTAACAAATATTGATGCAGATGAAGAGAAAATGGAGCCCCCACACACAGCTGGTGGAAATGTAAATTAGCTCTGTCATAATGGGAAACAGTATGGAGGTTTCCCCCCAAAAAATTAAAAATAGGAGCTAACCACAGTGGAGCATGCCTATAATCAGAGATAGGAGGATGTTCTGTAGCACTCTAGAGCTACAGAGAAAAAAAAAAAAACAAAACCACATCACCAACCAACAAGTAACAACAAAACAATGAAATCTATACATCATGAAGACATCTGCACTCCCGTGTCCATTGCAACATTATACTCAATAGCCAAGAAAAGAGCCAGCCTCTGCGCTCATCCTGTACAGAAGGTTCCTCCGTCAGACCTTTAGGAGTTCTCAGTTCTCCACGTACTTTTGTCAGTGTTTCTACTAACGAATGACTTTTCTTGACACTTTAGGATTCTAACTTTTTAAGTTAAAAGTTAAGTTTGTAGGTTGGTAGTATACAGTATATCCCAGAGCTTGTTTTGTTGGTTTATTTATTTATTATGTAATTTTAAACAGCATGTCATATATCTTCCCATATCACTCTCTAAGGGTTAAGTGGATATGTCCTAGGGATACACACTGGTCTTATTTCTCCTTTTCCTTCTGCTGACCATGCTAAAGTGAAAAGTGTCCTACTTGTGCCATCTAGTCCATGTGGACTGAGATTTCCAGATAGGAAGAAAATTTGGAAATTTGACAACTGTGGTAAACTGGCTCCACATAGGGCATGATGCACACAAGTCACCAGAGCAGAAGTTACTCTGTCCCTTCAGCATCAACAACAGGCCATGTTCAAATGCCAGGTGAGCTGCCTCATACACATGCTATATCAGCATAGTTTTAATTTTCAACTTTTTTTATGTCAAGGACTTCTGCATCACCTTTAGGATATTGTTTTTTTTTCTTGTGAATTTCTGTAGCTATATATATATGTTAAAGTCATTAGTTCTGTGATGTCTAAGGCTTTTTGTTTTCCTAGCTATTTTTTTGTCTTCTCTTAAAGTATCTGGTAGAATCAAGCCTTCCGATGTGATGAATTTGTCAACTTTCCTTTGAGGGCTTTTCATTTTGGTAGCTGCATGGCAAGGCCTCACTGGGAGCTGTAGAGGAGTTCAACTGTGTTCTCTTCTGGTCACTGTTGTTTCAGGAATTTTGAGACTCCCTTGAATCAAAGCTTACCTCCTTCCATCTGGTGACTCACTGTCACTTCACCGTGTGTTTTAGGGACTTACATTTTACTCACCAATATCTGGTGCTATGCTACTTGGGCTTCTTTTTAGACCTTTTATTTTCACCTGTTGCATTAGGTGTCTACTGTCAGATTTATGATATTGTATCTTCATGACATCCTATAATTTAAACAGTTGTGCAAGCCTGTCTCATGAGTGCTGACATATGCATATATACATACATAAGTACAGATGATTAAACTGAATAATAACCATCCAGTCAAATACTTCAGTAGCTTGCCAGGTAGGCTCATCATACGAGAAGGAATGGAGTAGTTTTTCTTGGTTATAGTAGCCATGATGGGAAGTAATAAGGACAGGTTATTTTTTATGTCTAACATTTGACATTAAAAAGCTATGGTATTTAGTGAGTGAAAGAGTTTAATTGTAGAATAAAATGTGGTGGTATTGTGTTCCCCGAAATATTGTGCACGCTAATAAACTTATCTGGGGTCAGAGAACAGAACAGCCACAATATTAAACATAGAGGATAGGCAGTGGTAGCACACGCCTTTAATCCTAGCATTCCAGAGGCAGAGATCTCCCTGGATCTCTGTGTGTTCAAGGATACAGTCAAGCATGGTGACTCACGCCTTTAATCCCAGAAAGTGAGCCTTTAATCCCAGGGAGTGATGGCAGAAAGAAGAAAGGTATATAAGACGTGAAGACCAGAAACTAGAAGCTTTTAGCTGGTTAAGCTTTTGGCTGGTTAAGCTTTTAGGCTTCTAGCAGCACAGTTCAGCTGAGATTCATTCGGATGAGGACTCAGAGGCTTCCAGTCTGAGGAAACAGGATCAGCTGAGGAATTGGCAAGGTGAGGAAACTGTGGCTTGTTCTGCTTCTCTGATCTTCCAGCATTCACCCCAATACCTTACTCCAGGTTTTTTTTTTTTTTTTTTTTTCGAGACAGGGTTTCTCTGTGTAGCTTTGCGCCTCTCCTGGAACTCACTTGGCTGGCCTCAAACTCACAGAGATCCACCTGCCTCTGCCTCCCGAGTGCTGGGATTAAAGGCGTGCGCCACCACCGCCTGGCTCAGGTTTGTTTTTATTAATAAGACTCTTTAAGATTCATGCTACAATAAAAATCTGATAAGATACAATTCAAAGGCCAGTGAGATGGCTCAGTGGGTAAGGAGCTTGCTTCTAAGCCTAATGTCCTGAGTTTGAGCCCCAGAACCTACATGGTGGAAGGAGAGAACCACTCTCTTAGGGGTTCGAGTGGAGAGCGATAGAGACGAGAGGCAGGAGAGCTCCTTAGAAGGTGGATTCTCAGGACTTCATGGATGATTTGATGTGGAAGTGACTGAGACAAACGAAGGTTTAGGGAAAGCTTCTTGCACTCTACAGAGGGTGCAGCAAAGCCTTAAGCAGTACATCTGAACAAGAACAAAACTGTCTCAAGTTCCTGAAACTGCCTGAAAAGCTGGAGGGATGTAGGCTTGGGGGGGTCTCTCACTTCTCTAGTACGCATTGTTTACACTTCCACTGATAGCTCACTTGGAGTGAGTGCTTGTGTGTTGTGTGACTCTATTAAGCCATTGATGGGCATTAAGTGATTTACTCTCACTATAGTCCTATGAAGTAGATGGTAGCTTGTTCTCATTTTTATAGATAAGGCAATGAGGCAAAGTGAGCTTGGGTAATTTTTATCTCATGGTTAGATGTGGCAGTGGCCTGAACTCAAGCCTCTAGCTTTGGGACTTTTAATCATCTTCATTTGCCCATGTGTTGTGTTCTTAATTTCCTTTTGGGATCACTCACACTGCTATCCTGGTGTTCTCCCTGCCCTCCCTTCTGTGACTGTGAGGGAATACCTTGGCGAAAGCAACTCCAAGAGGAAGGGTTTCTGTGAGCTCACCATTCCTAAGTGACGGAGTAAGTCACGGCAGGGAGACATGGAAGCAGAACCGTGAGGTTGCCCAGCAATCAAGGGAGAGAGAGAGAACAGGAAGTAGCAGAGACCACCTATAAAACCTCACAGTGCCTCCCTGTCACCCCCCACTCCCATGTACTTCAGGCTCCACCTCCTAGAGAGTTCACATTCTTCCAAACAGTGCCACTAGCTGGGGGTCAGGCGAGTATGAGCCTCGGAGGGGCAGTTCACATTCATATTACCATGGCTTGTGTAAGAAACACCAGAGTTTTGCATATTGATTTTTTTGTTTTGTTTTGTTCAAGACGAGTTGCCTCTATGTAGCCCTGGATGTCCCTGAACTTGCTGTATAGAGCAGACTGGCCTTGAGCTCACAGGAATCTGACTGACTGTGCCTTTTACACTACAGTGCCCTGACGCATCTTGATTTTGACTCCTGCAATGTTGTAGAGCTTGTTAGCTTCAGATTTTGTGTGAGTGGTGAGTCATTGACCCTCCCTCCACATTCCTTATGAATGTGTATATGTGTGTGCATGCATGTATGTATATATATGTATGTATGTATGCTGGTGCATGAGTGTATATGTCCATGTGTATCTATAGGTATGTATATGCTTGTGTGTGTATGTATGTATATGTGTATGTAGTCAGATTTTTCTTTGGGCCACCAGCTCACAAATAATGACACAAAGACTTATTAATTATGAAAGCTCGGCCTTAGCTTAGGCTTGTCTCACTAGCTCTTATAACTTAACCTTTTTTAATCTACATTTTACCATGTGGCTTTTTACCTTTCTTACCTTTCTTTCATTCTGTATGTCTTACTCCCTCCATGAATCGTTGGCGTCTCTCCTGTACCTTGGTTATCTCCTCCTCTTCCTCTCTCTGCCCAGAAGTCGACCTATATCTCCTGCCTAGCTATTGGACATTCAGATTTTCATTACACCAATCACAGCAATACACCTTCGCACAGTGTACAAATACCCACAACATGTGTATGCATGTGCATATTTCTTATAGCCCATTGATCTGAACTTTGATATAGTTTCTCTTTCTGAATCTTCCTAAGTTATTAATTTAGAATATCTACACCATTTAAAAATACCTTTCATGCTTTTACCACTACAGAAAACGCATCCATTAGTTTTCCTTCTTGCATTGTCCTCCTTAGAGATATTGTTAAAAGCAAGTAGATCTGAAAATGAAGGAAATCTGCGACGTTTTCAACTGCTCAGAAGCTGAGCACTGGGACTTTCTGTGTGTGGCTTGATTTACTCTGGCTGGAGAGCCCTGTGGACTTGGTGCAGTGTGACTCTTGATCAGATGACCCTCGTCTAATGACACTTACATGACCCAGGCATCTTGGCCAACGGTGGCTCCTCACACCAGGAACAGATACGAAGAGCTACTATTGAGCTTCCTCCACAGTAAAACAGTAACTCATTTCTCTCCTTCATTAAGTAGTAGCTCCCTGAAAGCTAGGGTCGGTGTTGTCTCTCAAATGAGTCTTCCCTGCTCCGTCCCAACTGCACTTTGCATTTTAAAATTGTTTTCTCTACACTTTTACAATTTGCTCATGTGAAATATTTTAGGTTTTACTGATTTTTAAGCTGCCAGCATTAGTTTCCCACAATTTTGGAGTCTGACCTAGCCCAGGGCTCCCTGTGGTGGCTCCTTGATCTTCGCCCTCAAATGATGGAAGTCAAACAAATGGAGTACCTCAAGCAGGAGGGAGGCAGTATTCTGAAAAGACACTGACCCTCCCCACACGTTCCCAGCTTCCTGATGTGAATGTCAGTGTATAGTGTGCAGTTTGGGTTCTGTCTCACACTGAAATAGCCTCCACATCCAAGTCAGCAGAGAGGATTAATAGCAATCATTCCTTCTATTCAGACATAGTGTTCTGGCTCTTGGATTCATAAGATAGAGGAAACAAAAGATCAAAGGCCAAAAATCACAGTAAGGGAGACAGCTTAGGAATCCCGTCCTCTGTTTTTGTCTAAGATCTGTCCCTGAGTTCACGATTGCCCAAGCACGTGATTGGTGCACCAAGTTCCTTCTGACCATGTATGGCTCTGACTCTGCTCCTAAACTTGTATGCAGAGGCATGCAGTGTCTTTCCTATCTCTCACATAGCCCACCAGCTCTGAAGTCTGTGACTCCTCCAGGATTTGACATGTCTTTTGCAACCGATGATTATCTCTATAGATAGCACCTCTTTGTTCCTAATAAACCCCAACAAATAGAAAAATATAATATTCTTTATTTTATATTAAACTACAGTGTTCTTTTGGAAATTTTGGCAAAATGAATCTGTTGTTGAATGTGGATAGTACTGAGCTTTGTTTTTGTGTCCTGACTTTGTGTTTTATGCACAACCTTTAATGTTTGGCTGAAATGTGTTTTGTTAAACTAGAAAGCTTCTATGATCTTTCTACTCTTCTCCAGGTTCACTAGAGGTGGTAGCCACAAGTATATATTGTAAGTATAGTTCAGAGAGAATACTTAGTGTTCAAAGTGATGTTTTATAAATGTATTTTCAATAATTTAAAAGCACTCTGTAGATCTTGGGTGTCAGTAGATGGCAAGAAAAGTTACATGTAATTCATGGATATTTCAAGATAGAAGCATTCCACTGGCTTACGTGACTGGACTATATAGAGGGAAGAATGTCTGTTACTTTTATCACTATTTTATTTATTTAATTTTGATGTTGTTTTGAGATAAAGTTTCTGTGTAGCCCTGCCTGTTCTGGAATTTGCTAGGTAGACCAAGAAAGCCTGGAACTCACAGAGCCTGCTTCTTCCAAGTGCTGGAATTAATGATGTGTGCCACCATGCCTGACCTGCTGTTAATTGTTTTTTTAACTATTTCTTTTTAAAAATTAATTTGTGTGTGTGTGCATGCATATGCATGCATGCAAATATGTACATACATGCCATGGTGCACATATGGTCAGGGAACAACTTTCAGCAGTCAATTCTCTCTTTCCACTGTATGGGTCCTGGGGCACCATTACCTATTGGGAAACACCTTTATCTACTGAGCTATGTCCTTATCCTGGGAGAATCTTCCAGTCTTCCTGCCTCTTTTGGACCTTGGCTATCTGGTTAAGACTGTCAATGAGGAAGCTGGGCATGGTGGATCCTGACTCATTCCACATAAGCATCTGCTGTGGTTCCTGTATGGTCCCTCACTGTATATTCCTTTTCCTCTCACATGTCCTTCTTCTTCCAAGGTAAAGGCTCTAGTACTTTTCTTTCTGTCTTAGTCAGTGCTGTGAAGAGACACCATGACCATAGCAGCTCTTATAAAAGAAAATATTTAATTGTGGCTGCATTACAGTTCAGAGTCCATTATCATCATGGTGGGAAGCATGGTGGTACACAAGCAGACATGGTGCCGAGAGATAGCTGAGAATTCTACATTTAGTTTAGCAGACAGCAGGAAGAGAAAGAGACACAGGACCTGGCTTGGGCCCTTGAAACTTCAAAGCCCACCCCCAGTGGCACACTTGCTTCAACAAGGTCACACCTCCTAACAGTGCCACTCCCTTATGACTAAACGTTCAAATCTAGGAGCCTAAGGAGCCCATTCCTATTCAAACCACCACACTTCCTCCCAGGAGTGTTCTTTTTCCTCTCCTTATGTTGTATACCCTCTGAAGCCCTTCTCTGCCCATACATACTGATGATATACTTGCTTAATGAATATATGGATAAATGAACTATTTATGTACCTTGTAGAATGACATGCTATGGTTCTTTCCTGTCTTCCTAAATGGTTAAAACTCATTATGAAAAAGATAGTAAGCAGCAAGCAGACAAAGTGAGAAGCAGCTGGCACCCAGCACCTGGTGGTGTTGGTGTCAAATGCTCCAGGGGTATGGATGTTATGTATTTTTTTCAAGGCAGATTCAGACTTTATTAACATCTCTGATTATAATTTCTTTGCATGCTTTACTTTCTTTTTTTTTTCATTTTTCTTTATTAAGAAATTTTCTACTCCACATACCACCCACAGATCCCACCTCCTCCCTTCTCCCACCCTCCAGCCCTCTCTCCCAAGCCACCCCCCATCCCCCCATCCCCCAAATCAAGGTCTCCCATGGGGAGTCAGCCGAGCCCTGCACACTGAGCCTAGGTAGATCCAAGCCCCTTCCCACTGCACCAAGGCTGTGCAAGTTATCCACAGGCACTGGATTTCCAAAAGCCTGCCTATGCACCAGGGACAGATCCCGATCTCCCTGCCTGGGTGCCCCACAAACAGTTT
>CABHPP010104362.1:2621-23561 GCA_902168425.1 Peromyscus attwateri
CTTTCTTTCTTTCTTTCTTTCTTTCTTTCTTTCTTTCTTTCTTTCTTTCTTTCTTTTCTTTCTTCCTTCCTTTCTTTCTTTTTTTTTCTTGACATCAGGTTGTTTTTAATTTGAAAACGATTTTTCAGTTTAGTTTTTAATTTTTTATTCATTGTAAATATCAACTCCAGAACCCCCTCTCATTCCTTTTCCTGCTCCCCCTTGGCCTTCCCCCCCCCCTCCCCCCCCCTCTCATCCCCTCCTTCAAAAAGGTAAGTTCTCCCATGGGGGGACAGCTAAGCCTGGTACATTCGGTTAGGTCAGGAACAAGCCCCTCCCCGATGCATCAAGGGTGAGCAAGGTGTCTGACCATAGATAATGGGATCTAGCAAATCAGCTCATGCTCCAAGTCACACTGTCATGCTCCTGATCACACTGTCAGGGGTCCCTCAAACAGACCCAGCTACACAACTGTCTCTCATATGCAGAGGGTCAAGTGGAATCTGATCCCATGCAGATTACACAGCTGTTGGTCTAAAGTTCATGAGTTCCTTTGAGTTTGGTTCAGTTGTCTCTGTAGATTTCCCCATCATGAACTTGATCCCCACACACACACCCCGTTCGTTGCTCATATAATCCCTCTTCCCTCTCTTCAACTGGACTCCAGGAGCTCAGCCTGGTGCTTGGCTGTGGATCTCTGCATTGGTTTCTATCAGTTACTGGATGAAGGTTCTGTGATGACAATTAGGGTATTCACCAATCTGATTACCAGAGCAGGCCAGTACAGGCACTCTCACCACTATTGCTAGTAGTCTAGTCCTCATGGGTTCCTGGGAATTTCCCTAGCTCCGGGTTTCTCCCTTAGCCCATAATGTCTCCCTTTATCAAAATATCTCTTTCATTGCTCTTCCACTCTGTCCCCCAGCTCAGCCATCCTATTCCCTCATGTTCTCATGCCCCATTCCCTCTTCTCTATTGCCCTCCCTCATCCCCAGTTTACTCATGGAGATCTCCTGTTTCCCCTCTCCAAGGTGATCTGTATATCCCTCTTAGGGTTCTCTTTGTTTCCTTGGAGCTATGGATTGTAGTATGATTATCATTTGCTTTGCCTCTAGTATCCACTTATGAATGAGTACATACCATGTTTGTCTTTCTGAGTCTGAGTTATCTCACTCAGGATGATATTTTCTAGTTCTATACATTTGGCTGAGAATTTCATGATGTCATTGTTTCTTACAGCTGAGTAATACTCCATTGTGTATATATACCACATTTGCTTTATCCATTCTTTGGTTGAGGGGCATCTAGGTTGTTTTTAGGTTCTGGCTATTATGAATAATGCTGCTATGAA
This sequence comes from Peromyscus attwateri, assembly GCA_902168425.1. Taxonomy (NCBI): domain Eukaryota; kingdom Metazoa; phylum Chordata; class Mammalia; order Rodentia; family Cricetidae; genus Peromyscus; species Peromyscus attwateri. The sequence goes on from CABHPP010104362.1 coordinate 3,952, forward strand.
CATAGTTGAGCATGTATCCTTGTGGTATGATTGAGCATCCCTTGGTTATCCTTGGGTCTTGAGGTAGATTGATTCCAAATTTTCTGAGAAGGTGCCATACTGATTTTCCAAAGTGGCTGTACAAGTTTGCACTCCCACCAACAGTGGAGGAATATTCCTTTTACTCCACATCCTCTACAACGTAAGTTATAATCAGTGTTTTTGATCTTAGCCAATCTGACAGGTATAAGATGGTGTCTCAGAGTCATTTGATTTGCATTTCCCTAATGACTAAGGATGTTGAGCATTTCCTTAAATGTCTTTCAGCCATTTGGGATTCTTCTGTTGAGAATTCTCTAGTCAGATCTGTAGCCCATTATTCAATTGGATTGTTTGGTATTTTGTTGTCTGGTTTCTTGAGTTCTTTGTATATTTTGGAGATCAGCCCTCTGTCAGATGTGGGGTTGGTGAAGATCGTTTCCCATTGTGTAGGCTGTCATTTTGTCTTATTTAATGTGTCCTTTGCCTTACAGAAGCTTCTCAGTTTCAGGAGGTGTAGCTGGAAAGTTTCTTTAGTACCAGCTGGCCACGGGGTTTCTCAGTTGCTTATAAAATAATAATAAATTAATATTAATTACCAATTGCATGGCCTATGGAAGACTTTTTGCTAGCTAGTTCTTATATCTTAAATTAACCCATTTCTATTAATCTATGTTTTGTGACGTTTTCCATGGCTTACCAGTCTGCTGGCATGTTGCTCCTTTGGTGGTGGCTGTGTCTCTCTCTGCCTTCTTCCTGTCTCTCTGCTTGGATTTCCTGCCTGCTTCTAAGCTGCCTTGCCATAGGCCAGAAGAACTTTATTTACTAGCCATTGGGAGCAACATGAATTCACAGCATACAGAAAGACATCCTACAGCAAGGAGATCCCATTTATTAATTGTTGCTCTTGGTGTCTGTGCTTTGGTGTTATATTTAGGAAGTGGTCTCCTGTGCCAGTTCATTCTAGGCTACTTCCCACTCTCTCCTCTATCAGGCTCAGTGTAGATGGATTTATGTTGAGGTCTTTGATCCACTTGGATTTGAGTTTTGTGCATAGTGATAGATATGGATCTATTTACAATCTTCTACATATTGACATCCAGTTATGCCAGCACCAGTTTTTGAAGAAGCTTTCTTTTTTCATAGTACAGTTTTGGATTCTTTGTCAAAAATCAGGTGTTCATAGGTGTGTAGATTAATGTCAGGGTCTTCAGTTCAATTCCATTGGTCCATATGTCGGTTTTTATATCAATACCAAGCTGTTTTTATTACTATAGCTCTATAGTAGAGCTTGAAGTCAGGAATGGTGATGCCTCCAGAAGTTGCTTTATTGTAAAGGATTGATTTAGCTACCCTAGGTTTTGTGTTTTTTCATAGGAAGTTGAGTATTATTCTTTCAAAGTCTGTGAAGAATTGTGTTGGGATTTTTATGGGGATTTCTTTCAATCTGTAGATTGCTTTTGGTAAGATTGCTATTTTTATTATGTTGGTTCTACCTATCCATGAACATGGGAGATCTTTTCATTTTCTGCTATCTTTTTCAATTTCTTTCTTCAAGGATTTAATGTTCTTATCATTCAGGTCTTTCACTTGTTTGGTTAGAGTTACCCCAAGGTATTTTATGTTATTTGTGGCTATTGTAAAGGGTGACGTTTCTCTGATTTCTTTTTTGTCCCTTTTATCATTTGTGTTTAGGAGGGCTACCATTTTTTTTTTGAGTTAATCTTGTATCCTGCCACATTACTGAAGGTGTTCACAGTGGTAGGAATTCCCCGGTAGAATATTTGGGGTCACTTATGTAAACTATCATATCATCTGCAAATAGTGAAAGTTTGACTTCTTCTTTCTAATTTGTAGCCCCTTGATCTCCTGTTGTTGTCTTATTGTTCAGCTACAACTTCCAATACAATATTGAGTAGATATGGGGCAAGTGGACAACCTTGTCTTGTTCCTGATTTTAGTAGAATTGCTTTGAGTTTTTCTCCATTTAATTTGATGTTGACTGTCAGCTTGCTGTAAATTGCCTTTATTATGTTTAGTATGTTCCTTGCATTCCTGATCTCTTGGACCTTTATCATGAAGGGGTGCTGGATTTTTGTCAAAGGCTTTTTCAGCATCTAATGACATGACCATGTAGATTTTTTCTTTCAGTTTGCTTATATGGTGTATTACATTGACAGATTTTTCATATGTTGAACCATCTTTGCATCCCTGGGATGAAGCCTACTTGTTCATGGTGAATAATTTTTTGATGTGTTCTTGGATTCAGTTTGCCAATATTTAATTGAGTATTTTTGCATCAATGTTCATGAGGAAGAGTGGTCTGTAATTCTCTTTCTTTGTTGCATCTTCATGTGGTTTGTGTATCAGGGTAACTGAAACCTCATAAAAAGAATTTGGTAATGTACCTTCTGTTTCTATTGTGTGGAACAATTTGAAGATTATTAGAATTAACTCTTCTTTGAAATTCATCTTTTTGTCATCATTAATAAACTATGACAGAACAGGAAAAAAACGAAATTCTGGTAGAATTCTGCGCTGAAACTATCTGGTCCTAGGCTTTTTTTGATCGGGAGAATTATAATGGCTGCTTCTATTTCCATAGGAGTTATAGAATTTTTAATTGTTTTAAAATTTAAATTATTTATCTGGTCTTGATTTAATTTGGGCATGTGGTACCTATAGAGAATATTGTCTTTTTTTTTTTTTTTTTAGATTTTCCAGTTTTGTGTAGCATAGGTTTTTGGAGTATGACCTGATGCTTCTCTGGATTAACTCATTGTTAGTTGTTATGTCTCCCTTTTCATTTCTGATTTTGTTAATTTTGATAGTCTCTCTCTGCCTTTTAATTAGTTTGAATAAGTGTTTGTCTATCTTGTTGATTTTCTCAAAGAACCAACTTTTTGTTTCATTGATTCATTGTACTGTTCTCTTTGTTTCTATTTTATTGGTTTCAGCCCTGAATTTGATTATTTCCTGGCCTCTACTCCTCCTGGGTGGGTTTGCTTCTTATTCTTCCAAAGTTTTCAGGTTAACTCACTAGTGTGAGATTCTCCAGCTTCTTCACGCAGGCATTTAGAGCTATGAACTTTCCTCTTAGTACTGCCTTCATACTGTCCCTTAAGTTTGGGTATGTTGTACATTCATTTTCATTGAATTTTAGGAAGTCTTTAATTTCTTTATTTCTTTCTTGACTCAGTGGTGATTCAGTTGAGCATTTTTCAGTTTCTATGAGTTTGTAGGTTTTCTGTAATTTGTGTTGTTGAATTCTAACTTTGAGGCATGGTGATCCAACAAAATACAGATTATTCCAAATTTTTTGTATCTGTTGAGATTTGCCTTTTGATCAAGTATGTGGCCAATTTTAGAGAAGATTCCATGAAGTGCTGAGAAGAGGGAACATTCTCCTGTGTTTGATGAAATGTTCTGTAGATGTCTATTCTTTCCTTTTGAGTCATAACATCTGCTAGTTCCCTTATTTCTCTGTTAAGTTTATTTCTGGCAGACCTGTCCATTGGTGAGAGTGGGGTGTTGAAGTCTCCCACTATTAGTATGTGGGATGGGATGTGTGATTTAAGTTTTAGTAATGTGTCTAAGGTAGTGTCTGTCTTTGAAGTTGTGGTGTGTTTCTTGATGCAGCAGAAGGATGAATTTTGTTTTCATATCTATTATGTTAGCTTGTGTCTTTTTATAGGCGAATTGAGTCCATTGATATTAAGGGATATTAATGACCAGTGATTTCTAATTCTGGTTATTTTTTGGTGGTTGTGTTGTGTGTTTCCCTTCTTTGGGATTTGTTGGTGTGGGATTATCTATTGCCTGTGTTTTCATGGGTGCATCTAAATTCCTTCGGTTGGATTTCTCCCTCTGTAGGGCTTTCTGTAGGGCTAAATTTGTGGACAGGTATTGTTTAAATCTGGTTTTATCATGGAATGTTTTGTTTACTCCGTCTATGGTGATTGAGAGTTTTTCTGGGTATAATCATCTGGGCTGGCATCCATGGTCTCTTAGTGTCTACATAACATCTGTCCAGGACCTTCTGGCTTTCAAAGTCTCCATTGAGAAGTCTGGTGTTATTCTGATGGGTCTGCCTTTATGTTACTTGAACTTTTTCCTTTGCAACTCAATATTTTTCTTTATTCTGTGTGTTTAGTGATTTGATTATTATGTGGTAAGGGGACTTCTCTTTTGGGTCTAGTCTATTTGTTGTTCTATAAGCTTCTTGTATCTTCATAAGCATTTACTTCTTTAGGTTGGGAAAATTTTCTATGATTTTGTTGAATATATTTTCTGTGCCCTTGAGCTGATATTCTCGTCCATCTTCTATCCCTATTATTCTTAGGTCTTTTCTTGGTGTCCCAAATTTCCTGGATATTTTGTGTTAAGACTTTGTTGGCTTTAATGTTTTCTTTGATGGATGAATCTACTTCCTCAATTATATCTTCAATGCTAGAGAATCTGTCTTCCATCTCTTGCATTCTGTTGGTTATGCTTGCATCTGTAGTTCCTGTTCATTTATTCAGATTTTCCACTTCAGCATTCCTTCAGTTTGTGTCTTCTTTATTGTCTCTATTTCAGTTTTCAAGTCTTGAACTGTTTCCTTCACCTGTTTGATTGCTTTTTCTTGTTTTTCTTTAAGGGATTTATTCATTTCTTCCAATTTTTTGTTTGTCTTTTTCTCAATTTTTTAATGGAAGTTTTCATTTCCTCTTTAAGGGCCTCTATCATCTTCTTAAAGTCATATTTCAGGTCGTTTTCTTCTGCTACTTTTATGTTGGGATGTTCAGATCTTGCTGATGTACGACCACTAAGTTCTGGTGGTGCCATATTGCTCTTTATGTTGTTGAATGTATTTTTGCACTGACATCTACCCATCTCTTCCTCCAATCAGTGCAAATGGTGCCTGTGTCTCAGGGAGCCACTCTTGGGGCAATCAGAGCTTTTGGTCCAATTAGAGCTCTTGGTCCAGTTGGAGCTGGTAGAGCCTGTGTCTCAGGAAGCAGTTGTGGTCTCAGAGGATGGGTGGGTTTATGGGGTGGAGTGGGGCTTGTAGGTTACAGAATCTAGTGAGGGGGGTGGTCAGGCCTGGAGGCAGGAGTCCTGCCTCCTGATCTGCAACTGGGGCTGCAATTGGTGAGGATTTGGGGACACTGGTTGTACCCCTGGGCCTAAAGCCTGGAGGCTGGGGTGATCAGCTAGGAGAATGAGGATTCACCTCTGGGTCCAATGGGAGCAGGCAGAGTTTGTATCTCAAAGCAGTTGTGATCTAGGAGGATGGGTGGGTTTAAGTGGGTGGAGTGGGGCTTATAGGTTACAGGGTCCTGTGCAGGATAGTGATAGTCAGGCCTGCTAGCAGGAGTCCTGCCTCCTGGCCTGCAACTCACCTTTTCTTTTTCTTATTCTTCTTATTTTCTTTTAAATTTTATTTTATTTTGAGGGGGAGGTAGCTAGGGCAGAGGGTGGATACAAAAGGATGGGGAAATGAATGGGATAGAGCTGCATGATGTGAAAGACACAAAGAATAAATAAAAAGAAAGTTAAAAAAAGAAATGGCAGAAGAATATAAAATTTTGAGCATGTCTTGCAATGGAAATTAAAATAGATTTTGAGGATAATCACCCAATAATTGGATTTTTTTCTTACTGAGTATACTTCTGAAAACTTTGCTTATAGTGCTCAGTTGTATTCTGAAAGAGATCATCCAAATTGTGCTCTCATTAGAAGGTAGGTGTTCTCAGCTTTGAACATTTTTTTCAACACTTCCTATTTTCATAAACTTATTTGTGCTATTTAGTGGACATGAACACAAGAACCATAGTAGAATTTAAATGTGCAGATTGTTAATCAGTTTGACCTTTTGTTTTTATATGTATTTCTAATTTATTTCCTGCAAAATCTATATTCAAATCCTCTGCTTGTATACTGTTCTATTTTACTTATTTTAGAAGATTTCTTGATAATGGTTTTTAACACATATGACTATAGTTTTTAACCTCTGAGACAATACTTGACTATATGTAGAAACCACTATCCTGAATTTTTTTCAATATGTTTTAATGTTTTTAATATATAAGTCCTTTTTACATATTACAGATCAGTTTGGGAATATGATTTGTGGGAGAGATTCAATTTCATGTTTTTCCATACATAACCAATGCTTCCATAATATTTATCAGTATATTCTTTTCCTTTTGAGTCTAAAGTGTTTATCTTTCTAAAATATAAACCAAAATTATCCAGTGGTTTAATTTCAGAGTTTTCTGAAGCCTTCTGAGTTCTATTCAGTTAACTCTCATGAAATATTGCTGCTTTTAAACATTCTTAACAACTTCGACTTTATCATTAGCTATAATTTGTGAAACAGGATCATTCAGATTATTCTTCTATCAGGGAATGTAAGTGTTTAGAATTTTATATTTTCATAAATATCTTACAATCAGTTTATAAAGTTCCATAGAAAACCAGAGTGATATCCATGGTACCATTGTATCACAACTTGCTATCATTTTGAGAAAACTGACAGAAACTAAATATAAAAACTTTCTATTCATTAAGGCACCATGGATCTTTATCTAATCTTAGGAATTTTTGTATATTTCTTGAAATTATTTGCTTAGGGGTTAGAGAAATGGCTCAGCAGTTAAGAGCATTCTGTAGCAGGACTGGAGTTCAATTCCCAGCATCCACATCTGGCTTCTCACAACTTCCTTAACTTCAGCTCCAGAGAATTTGCTTCCCTCATCTATCATCAGCAGACACATACCAGGCACCCAATCATGCCTGCATGTGTGCATACACATACACACACAAATAAAAAAATTAAAACATGCATATTTACTTTGCAAAATCATTTATACTTGAATCATTGAAATGAAGATTATTACCCATTCAATGATCCCATCCATACTAACATTACTGAGTTCTGTTTCAAAGTATTTATTTCATGGAAACCTTTAATTATATAGAAACTTTTAATTAAATATAAACATACTAATTGTATGAAAAAAGATTCTAGTTCTTGAAAATTATATTCTTATTTTTTTAGTTAACATACCAAACACCAGACTTCATTGTTATATTTTCAAACATTTATTGAGCTTTGCGAATGTTCTCTATTTGATCTCCAACTTACCAACTTATACTTTCTGCTGTTTCTCTTCCTCCCCTAGGGTCTTATTTCTGCTTCCATATATTTTTGATGATGATGGTGATGGTGATGATGATGATGATGGTGATGATGATGATGATGAAGATAGATAGATAGATAGATAGATAGATAGATAGATAGATGATAGAGAAGTAATAGATATATGCGTACATACATATATACATAAATCTAAGGTTCATATATGAAAGAAAAGATGGACTATTCATCTTTTTTAGTTGGACTTATTTATTTAAGGGGTAGTTTCCAAGTCCAACCATTTTCTTGAAGACAATATAATTTTACTCTTTCCATGACTGATAAAAATCCATTAGTGCACATTCAACTACCAATGGGCACCAAAGGAAGTTTCACATTTTAGTTAATGTGAATGATGATGCAAAAAGCATGGTACCCAAGTATTTCTGTGGTATACTGACTCAAATTCCTTTGAGCATATACCAGGAATGGTATAGTTGGATGAAAGGCAGTTCCATCTTTAGTTTTTTGAGGAACTTCCATATTGATTTCCATATGTGCTGTGTTACATTTATTTGTGCTGAACCATCCTTGCATCTCTACAATAAAACACACTGGATCCTGGTATTGATCTTATTAATCTATTGTCTACATTCATATGCAAATAGTTCTTTGAGAATTTTTACAGCACATATGGATAAATTGGTTTGCATGTTTGATTGTTTTTATTTGTCCTTGTCTAGTCTGGGTATCAGATATTGCAAAATGAGTTTGCTATTATTGTCTGTGAATTCTTTCTTTCTGCCTAGTGACTGGGAGTTCAGTTATAATTCTGAAGAGAGATGGTGATGGAAAGTTCCTTTGTTCTTTTTGTTTCAATTGATGATCCAAATGTTTTCCCCACTGACTTCAGTATTTCATGTGGATCTTTGTTACCAATCTGAGAAAATTACTGTCTATTATCAGTGAGCTATGTTATTTTCTCTTGCTTGAATAAATAAACTCCATCAGTTATACTTTTATACTTTTTTCTAAATGAGATTGTCAGGCTCATCTGTTTTGTGCAGTTTTTCTGCATCTTTTGTTGTTGTTGTTGTTGTTGTTGTTTATTGAGATTGTATTTTAATTACATTTCTCCCTTTTGTTTCCTCTTTCCACCTCCAACCCTCCCCTATATTCCTTTCTGCTCTCCTTCAAATTCATGGCCTCTTTATTCACTAATCATTTTTGTACTTAACATATATTTGTATATACATATATATTCCTAAATATAACTTAGTCTTTATAATGCTACCTGTATGTGTGTTTTCAGGGCTGAGTGTTCAGCACTGAACAACCAATTGATGTGCTCTTTCCTGAAAATGGCCTCCTCTCCTGCTCCCAGCTTTCCTGGGGGTATTTGTAGCTCTTTGTGTATGACTGAGGCCCGGTGAGGTTTTCTCTACCCAGTTTGGCATGTCATCTTCATTCAAATCATGTAAATCATGTTTGGGAAGTCATGTTGATGAGACTTTACTTGCGTAGTGTCTAAAATTATGAAACACAATCTCACAGCAAATCCTCTGATCCCCTGGCCCTTAAAACCAACCCAATGTGTGAGAACGGCAGACTATCCTTAGGGGTCACTTTATTGTTATTTTTTTTTAGAACAGTAGTGGAGAACTAGGTCTCTTGGCTCTCTAGTCTCGGGTTCTTGATTACTCAAGTAGTTTCAGATATGGGTTCCATCTCATGGAGTGAGCCTTAAGTCAAATCAGACTTCATTGTTTGGTTACTCTCACAGACTTTGTGCCACCGTTGCCCAAATATATTTTTTTCTTATTTTTTTTTCGAGACAGGGTTTCTCTGTGTAGTTTTGGTGCCTGTCCTGGATCTTGCTCTGTAGACCAGGCTAGCCTGGAACTCACAGAGATCCACCTGCCTCTGCCTCCCGAGTGCTGGGATTAAAGGTGTGCACCACCACTGCTGTGCACCCTAGCATATTTTGCAGGCAGAACAGATTGGAGATCAAAGGTGTTGTGGCTGTGTTATATAAATTTCTCTTTTAGTAGCCTGCAGAGTACCTTTCCATATGAAAGACATTAGAACATGGATGTGAAGGTTTTCTGTAGGTACCAGCTTAACCTCTACATGTTCAATGAGGTATGTGGATGTTGTCTTCAGCAATGTGGCCTTGCTATCAGTTTGTAGAGATCAATCTATTTTCTTGCCAACATCAGTGAGGCTTCCTCCTGTAGTAGATGGGAACAAATACAGAGACCCACTGCTGGGCATTTTGCAGAGAGAGAGAGAGAGAGAGAGAGAGAGAGAGAGAGAGAGAGAGAGGAGAGAGACCTTAAAACACATCGCTTTAAGTGAGATGACTCCACCAAATCCTTTTGAGTTCAAGGAACCCTGCAGAAGAGGTTGCCTAAAGGAGTATGGGAGCCAGAGGGGATGGAGGACACCAGGGGAACAAGGCCCTCTAAATCCACTGAACAAAGCTTGTATGAACCAACAGAGACTAAACCTGCAAGAACAGGACATACACAGGTCTGCACCAGATCCTGTGTGTATACATTACAGCTTTCAGTTTAGTAGACCTAATGTGTGAAGGAATAGGGCTCTGATTCTCATACATTCTCTTGGGTCTGTTTTACTTCTGTTGGCTTGCCTTGTTGATGTTTTTGTTTTATCATATTATATTTTATTTTGTTAAAAAATAGTGTACTCACTGATTTAACAAAAAAGTAAATTAAAAAAGAGAGAGTAATCTATTGTTAAGTATAGCATTCAGGATCCAAGTACCTCCCAGTGGCACCTCAACTGGAAATCAAGCTTTCAACTTCAAAATGAGACCATTTTTAGGGAACATTTTAAATACAAATGTAATATCAACTTTCTTTTATATTTTTCCCATATTATATAACAAAATTCTTTCCTATAACATAAAATCACTATTTTTTTAAAACAAAAGAATTATTTACTTGTATTTTATGTATATATACATTTGCATGCATGTATGTGTGTGTACTTATGTGCAGTCTTATGAGATATCGAATACTCTTTTGACCAACACCATGGCAGGTACACACAAACACACATGCACACACATACATACACACACATGCACACACACACACACACACACACACACACACACACACCATAAATAAAATAAGTAAGTATAATACATTTTTTAAATTATTTATCTCTAGCCAGGCTACCTAAAGGAAGAATGAAAATATTACTTGTATAAAATGAAGTTGGGCCATTCATTCACTGGAGTCTCAGGTAAACCAAAAGGATGACAGGGAAATACTGTGAACATTATATTGTCTACACATTTCTTAACCCCTCCAAAAATGAATCAGTTCCTCTAAAGGCTCAATTTGTTAAAACCCAAACAGGAAGAAAAAGTAGCATGAATAAGCCATGAACTATTAAAGAGCTATTTAATCTATAATTAACAACCTCACAAAAGAAGAAAGCACCAGGCCAAATTTCACTTCTGAATATCCCAAAGATTTACATAAAAAATATTCTCAGTAATCTTTTCCAGAAAAGAGAAGGCAATAAAACCCTACTGAACACATTCACTAGGTCCGGCATTGCTCTAAACTAAAACCAAATATAGGGAGAAGAATAATATAGATACTCATTTCCACAGATTATTTACATGGTTAAGGCTAAAGGTTCAATCATTGGCATCCAAAAAATAAAGTGAAATTATTAGAAATTCATATCTAGCTGTATGAGAAAATATCATTCACTGTAACCAAAGATTTATTCCAGATTTGTAAGAGTATGTTAACAATTTTTTTGTGTGTGATTCATTGATACAATCATGACACAAACAAGCTAAATTGAAAACTATCACATATCAATAGATTTAGAGAATATGGTTAATAAATTTCATCCTTCATTCATGTTAAAATGCTCTATGATTAGGGGTGAGAGTGTTTCTCAGTTGTAGAGCCCTTATTGAGCAGGCTGAAGATCCCAGGTTCAGCCAATGGCATCACAAAGAAAAACAATAATAATTTTTAGAATTGGTAACTTCCTCAACTTGATAAACATCATTTGCAAAATCTTCCTTAAAAAAATCAAAATTGACAGTGAAAAACTAAATACTTGTCCTCTGAACTAGGACTAAGTGAAAATGTACACATACCACTCCCATTTAATATGCCAGAAATCCTAGAAGTGTAAGACAACATTTGCAAGCAAGACACAAATTTGAAAGGAATTAAGTAAATGGTTCTTGTTCACAGACATCTAAACAGAAAACAAAAAAGGATCAACAAAAATACTCTTGGACCTAATAATCATTGCAAAGCTACAAACTATAATGTAATATACAAAAGGCCAATACAGGATAGAAATTAATTCAAGTGGCATGGGGTGCTGGAGTCTAAAGGATTATCATTAGGACCTGACAAGTGACTGTCTTCTAGGAGATGAGTGCTGAACTCTTGGATTGTTGTACTTCATGAGGTTAGTTTTCAGTGCTGGGACCTGAGGCTATGCTACAAATATTTATTAGTTAGTTTATGCTGAAAATAAGTTTATAGTAAATGTCAATACTTATATTCTTGAGTCCTTGACCTCCTTGGTACCAAATCAATTACATAATTTGTGCTTACAAATGTGATTTATGATGAATTCATTTTTTTGATCAGGGAATGGGCATTTAGACATGGCTTGTCATGAAGGCACTACATCTCTAAATTACTCATACCAAAGTCACTGGATACCAGGGATCTGATGTCATTCCATACTCAGCAAATATTGACAAATGTCACACAGTGCTGCTTAGAAAATTAAGTCCATCTGTGAGGTTCATTAAGAGAAGACATATGTAAGATGGTATCAGGTCCTCTAAGGATCATGCCATATGTGCCTCTTTCCTTTACTAATTTTACTCTATATCATTTTGCTGTGATAAGTCATTATCATGATTATTATAATAGCTTTTCTGAGCCTTGAGAATCTAATAATTAACTATACTTGGAGGTATTGGGAACTCTTCATCCAACCAACAATGAAATATTGGAATATGACATCGAAATACAGATCAAATACAGTCTGACATAACAGACTAATCCATACATATTTGCAAACTTGTGCTAAAGCTTAAATACAAAAACAAAATACAAAAGCCTAGTTTAGAGACCTGTTACTACTCACCTCCAACATAATATACAGACACATAAGACTTAGTGAGACAGAAAAAATATGATATTGAAAGAATAGACACCTAGATCAATATAACATCTGTTCATGTGTTCCATTGATTTCACTGATCCAAGAAATAAACTGTCAAACAGGAGGTCAACTGAAATTTTTCATAGATATGTGTGTGTTTATTTCTATTTTTTGAAATTAAAATATTATTACATCATTTCCCCCTTCCTCTCATCAGCCCACCCCTAGCATTACCCCCTTACTCTCTCTCAAATGCATAGCCTCTGTTTCTTTAATTATTATTATGAATGGCTTTTGACAAAGAGTAAATCAACCCAATAGAAGAAAAAAGTAGCCTTTCAAAGATGGTGCTGTGATGACTAGACATACTGTGAGGAAATTCATCAAGATGAGTAAGGTTTACATTGTGTACAGACACATACCACACACATGCACATATAAATGCACATAAACATTTACACACATATACATATACACACATAACACACACACACACACACACACACACACACACACACAAATTTAAGTGGAACTAGACCCAAATATAAAATGTATAAAACTGTAATATTTTTCGTGAAAATCTAGGAGACATTGTCTGATGACCTTGATGATAAAATCATGATTAATGGAAACAAGTGATATGCAGTACTTTAATTGTGGGAGCCCACAACTGACTCAGTTTCCCAGTTTGAATATGAAGTTTTCTCTGAGTCAATAGAGTTCAGGCTTGCTTGCTCTAGGACCATGAGAAAGTCCTGATTAGCCCACAGAAAGGAACACACTATCTAGCTAGACACAGGCTGCTGATGCCAGCTGGTGGTACATAGAAATAGAAAATGAAACTGCTTGCTCCTTGATGTAAGGCAGGATAGATAATGGTTGGATCCCTGCGCTGTGCATTGTTCTACCTCTGTCCTTTATATATATATATATATAAGCTGGTTATAAAATAAACTCAGGACTGTCCAACATTGACTGTCAGTCCTCTTGACTCTTTCCTGTCCTCTTCATTGTCTCTACAATCCACACGCCTCTACCCAGCTACCCAGCTTACTGTCAATAGGCTCCGACATTTAATAAAATTAAAACCTTACCAAAAGATGCTGAAGTAAATGGACCTGTAAAAAGCAGAGTAGAAAGAAATTTCTACAAAATAAGAAGATGAAGGTCTGCATGTAACATCTATGAAAAATTATAAAAAAAATAAAAAAAACTATAAAAATTAACTTGATGTTTAATGTTTCTATCTTAAAGTGGGAACATTAATAAAATATCTGGCTCCTCACCACCCTGGCAATTAACTGTGGATTCAAAACAAAGTTTGTTGTTTTCTTTATCATACAGTCTATGCACCAACACCTTGACTCAATTAAGCAACCAAGAAATCTTGAGTAGGAAAATAGAAAAAATAATGGTGATACTCTCAAAGTGGTTCACCGTTAAGGAAATGAAATAGCGAGCCATAAAAGAACTTTAAAGAACCCTCAGCTAAGTGTTTATGTTAACTGATATAATCCAGTTGGAAGACAACTGTCCACTGCCCAGTTCCCACCAGAATGAACTGGACAGCAGTTCCAAGTTTGAGATCTTTTCTTTTTCTTCCTTCCTTCCTTCCTTCCTTCCTTCCTTCCTTCCTTCCTTTCTTCCTCCCTTCCTTCCTTCCTTCCTTCCTTCCTTCCTTCCTTCCTTCCTTCCTCTCTCTCTCTCTCTCTCTCTCTCTCTCTCCTTTCTTTCTTTCTTCCTTTCTTAGTTTCTCAAGACAGGGTTTCTTTGTGGGACCACCCTTGCTGTCCTGGAACTTATTCTGTAGACCAGGCTGGCCTTAAACTCACAGAGATCTTCCTGCCTCTTCCTCCCAAGAGCTGGGATTACAGGCATGTGCCACCACCACCTGTTGAGATCTTACTTTCAACTTTTTTGTTTCTGTTTGTGAAATAACTGCCAATCATGATGGACGTAAACTGGGTGTTAATCATGTAGAGGGAGTTTTGCTTCTGCATTCCTGGATGAACTAGAATGATACTGTAATGATGTACTTGGAAGAGAAAGTGAAATGCCTTCCCCAATAATTGGATGGAATCTTAAATACTTTTTGTTTAGCTATCATCCAAATTATTACCAAGATAAATCAGTGGAACTTGAGCATTATTTAGTCTCTCAAAGCCAAGTAACCCGATTTGATGCATAAGCCACAGAACTTAATATCGCATCTTCATTCCTGCTTCAGTTACCCACCAATTTGAGAGCCTATGCACACAGTGACACTGGAGTTGGGGTATCCAGATAAAACAAGAATGTCTGGTTAAATATGAATTCTGATAGTAATGATTTTAGTGTATTTTTTCAAATATCCTGTCATGATTATCCTATGATAAGTATTAACAATAGACTTGACAGATCTAAAAATAGAACAGCAGCCATATGAACATGTGGATGGATGATAAATGCGTATCCAAAGTGGAGTGTAAATCTTGTGCTTTATTGGATAAATCTGTATTCTGGTTGTAGGGATGAAAACTTCTACTATGGTTATGTTCTAGTTCATGGATGGAGGTACAAAATGTCCCCCATCCTTCTTAGAAAACTGGGTGAGATGACACTTTTTAACATATCAACTGATAAATCAACTCTGACATCTGTGCTTAGCACCAATTGTCTTAATAACCTTGGATTCACATGACTACATCTGATATGTTTATTATAAGACACCCAAGGGGTGTTGTCCAATGAAGTTAAACAAGAAGTGCTTTGCTTCATGATAAAGGTCTAGTTATAGAATAGTGGAGTCCTTTCATGCCCCACTTGTGGATTTAACTGCATAAAAGGAATATCCGTGGGTGCAAACAAAATTCCTATTGAGCACCAGTATTACTGAGTAGGCCCTTATAGTATAATGGTAGCCAGTAATTAGTGTAAACCAAGTCATTAGTTTGATTGACAAATGCACAAAAGCTTAATTGTTAAGTGAATAATTTTCTAACATTTCAGTGGATAAACATTGATATATAATTTGTTTATAATATTAGCATATTTAGGAAAAACATTATATATCAATATATTAAGTAGAATAAACATAGAAATATTGAGATATAGGATACACTTACATCTCAGACTATTTGGCATTTAAAATATATAAATAGCCTTATATATTTTAGAATAGTTAGTATATGGAATGTGTGTGTATATATGTGTGTGGGGTTTTTGTGTGTGTGTATGTGTGTGTGCATTTCCCAAATTATTAGTGATAAAGTATAAATATCCTTTTGTGAGTAGGGTAAATAACTTCTATTACAAATTAGAACCCATGAGATTTTGTTTCTAAATCCATAAGCACAGTTCCCTAGAACAAGGGGACATCTAAAGCAAGAATTAATTGCTTAGGTCTCAAAACAGTTTTTGATGCAGTTCAGTATCATACACATGTAATGTTTAATAGGGTGAAAACAACATCTCTCTCAAGAAATTTTAATAGACCATCAGTATTCTTACCAAATATTTTTCCCAACATACAGAAATTTAGAGGAAAGCACTGGGCCACAAGGGAATAAGAATCAGATCAGTATATTCTTTAGAAATCCTACAGAGCATCCTAGAATTATTTGAGCACAATAAATATACAGTGTTACGTTATGATCACTATCATTAAGTCCTCTGTAGACTAAATCAGTAGCAAAATACTTTTCAAAATGCATATTGCAGTCTCCAATACCGTAAAAATATCCAGACAATTGTTAAATTACACCTGATTGGCCACTTAGAGAATGATTTCATTTCCTGCCTTCTCATTAAATAAAGTGGCATAAATTTTTATTGAGGATTTACTTTATTGAGATTATATCAATAAAGATCAGTACGACTTTCATTGGAATTTTCATTTCTGAGAGCCTTCAAATGAGAGACATCAAAAGCAATAAAGCAAATGCCAGCTTCAATATTTGGCCTAGGTTCACCACATTAAAAATGTTACAGCCTAACAGTTTTATCTTCAGTAATATATAGTAATGATTTCTTTTAGTGTTGCATCCTGCAAAGGTAAAAAGAAGCAAAATGTCTTTAAATTGTATTTGTGTAGCCCTAAACATCACTGCAAGCACATTCTTCACATCTATAACACAGCTTTACAGCATTACCTTAACTGAAAGAATGTATATGCATATATCTTTCATGGTGCTTTCACTTTAGAGAATTAGAAATGACTTGTTTGTGTAACGCTTATTGAAATAAGATTTCTTTCTGTTGGGAAATTTGTTATTAAGAACAATTCATCTCGCAGGAAGACATGGCACCTGACTGGCTGGAGTCACATCTCAGAAAAGGCAATATTGGACTTGGGAATACATGTGGAATTTGGGACCAATTTCAAAGTCACATTATGAGAAAAGGGAGAAAAGAGGAGTAATTTACCAGTCCACCAAATGTTTTCTCAACCACACAATAAATACTTAGATATGGGACAGCCAGTGATGATTCTCCCACTCTTTGCTGCTCTTGGATTTATGTTTTGTTATGGTTATAAAAAGATCTGCCCTTTCTGTGTGTTAAGTAAGAACTACCAGGGATGATGCTATGGGTGTCATAGCCCTTCATGGCTGAGGGGAACTTTGTTTCTGAGTTTATGATTTTATTATGGTCACTGAAAGCAAGAGAACCTCTGCTGCTATTTCCAAGTAAATTCTATCTTTCCTCCCTCCCTCCATCCCTCCCTCCCTCCCTCCCTCCCTCCCTCCCTCCCTCCCTCCCTCCCTTCCTATCTCCCTCTCCTTATTTCTGTCCTTCCTTTACATATTTCTTTCTTGAAGCTGCTATTGATACCATGAAGCTCTGAGATACCATCTTTTTACAGAAAAATGACAAGTAGAGGATTTCTGTGGACTCTTTACCATATTGTATTTTCTTTATTAGCCGAGCTTTCAGCTTTCATTCTGCCTCAGGAAAGTAAGCCCAATTTACCAAGGGTCCAACCTCCCAAGCCTATGTCATGCAATACTGGTTTCTTATACTATCAAAAGGGTGCATGATATGAAATTTCCAAATAATCAATAAAAACATTATGTTGGGGGGAAAAAGAGGTGCATGAGCACCAAGAAAGATACCAGCATGTTTGTGTTTCTGTCATCTCTCACAGAAATGACTAATGGAGATAGTGAATCTTTCTTGTTCACTGTTGGTTTTTGCATCATTTGTGTCTGTACTTGACATCAGTACAAAAGCTCAGTAAGTATCCTTGGGATGAACGAAAAAATCCTACATATCCACTTCTCTTGGTTTTGACTAGCATGTCATTGTCTACTCTTTGAGGAGTCCATATATAGCCAAACAAAAAGCAAGATATATATAACAAATATGATATATAACAAATTTTGATCACTCCCCCACTTCTCCAAACTTCTCCCTAATCCTCTAACCCCCTTCCCAGATTCATATCATCTTTATTTTTTTCTTTATAACCCTCTTAGTTCAGTTACGGCTGCTTGCATGCACTTGGGCATAAGGCCATACAGTAGAGCATGGGCAACCAATGTGAGAGGTCCACATCCCTAGAGAAAGTTCATTGTCTCTCATCAGCCATCAGTTGTCAGTAGTTTTTAGACAGGACTGGGGATTTATATGCTTCTCCCTGTTCTGTGTTGGAATGAGGATGCTCCTGATCCTAGGCTGCCGACACCACCATATGTAATTACTAAATTTTGTCATGGTCCAAATATTTAAGGAATAATATATTCTGGCTCATGATCAGATTATTTTATTTTCTATTCTTTTTAAATTATGCACAGATGCTGTGGGAATGTTCTGTATGGCAAATGTGTTGCCAATAAAACACTGATTGGCCAGTGGCTAGGCAAGAAGTAGGCGGGACTAACAGAGAGAATTAAAAGAGCAGGAAGGCAGAAGGAGACTGCCTGCCAGCCAGCAACCGCCAGGACAAGCAGCATGTAAAGATGCCGGTAAGCCACGAGCCATGTGGCAAGGTATAGATTTATGGAAATGGATAACTTAAGATATAAGGACAGTTAGCAAGAAGCCTGCCACAGCCATACAGTTTATAAGCAATAGAAGTCTCTGTGTTTCCTTGGTTGGGTCTGAGCGGCTGTGGGACTGGCAGGTGAAAGAGATTTATCCTGACTGTGGGCCAGGCAGGAAAACTTAAGCTACAAATGGCGCCAGAACGTGGGGCAGGATTTTCCACCTAAAACCTGAGAAAAGATTCTAAAACGGAGCTAAAACAGCTTCCTAGTTGTCTTTCTCAAGTTAGTCGCAGCCTGAGGGCTTAAGCTACTGTATGGCGGGTTCCTGGCGTGCGTGTTTGACCTGCAGTATGGTGGGAATGAGGCATCTACAAATGGCACATTAAGCTGCATGGTGGATTTAGCCTTTCCTAGCACAAAACAAAAAAAAGAGGTTTCTGGGCTACACGCTGCTTTGATAGAAGCATAGACCCACGAAGGCTCCCAGAGCTGGTGGTAAACGTATCACCGCCATGTTGGGAAGCTGAGGTGGGCGGAGCCAGCAGCCACAACACCATTTCAGTCTTAGAATACTGCAGTTTAAAGTAAAACGTTCACAATAAGACTGATTCAGATGGAACAAGACTTTAAATGCTTTAAAATGTATGTAAAAAAATACGTAGGCTTAAAAGAGACAAAAAAGGTGATATATACAGTTATATAAAAAAATAGTTTTGAAAAATATAGTCTTTAAAGAGACAGTAAAGGTAATATAAAATATAAGCCACGTAAAGATAGATATCACACAGAAAATCTACATTGTGTTGTCTTTGGGATTCTTAACTGCAGAGAGCTATTTGATTGTAAAGAAAGCTGAGTTAAACCAATATGTATATTTTAAAGATAACTTAACTTCAAAATTTGGATGTAAAGATATGTTGCTTTGGAAAGGAAGCTCTGATTTTGTTTCCACAGAAAGCCAGAGGCTATGGATTTGTTCCAGATTAAGATACATCAGGTTTGACCAGCCAAGACCACCTGAAAGGTCTCCAATGACACCATGGCTCAGATGATCCAACATCCAGAACCGTTTCAAGGCAACTGGCTCAGACTATACACCCTCACGGACTACTCCATTATCCTAAAATTTTCTTTGTGTCCCCATAAGATACAGCGCCCCCCTCCAGCAGGAAGCAGTAAGAGAAGCTACACCCAAATTCCCAAATTATATGTAATTTACTTTGTTAAGGTTAAAACCTTCCTTTTTGAAAAAAAAAAAAAGGGGGGAAGTGCTGTGGGAATGTTCTGTATGGCAAATGTGTTGCCAATAAAACACT
>CABHPP010104364.1:0-30176 GCA_902168425.1 Peromyscus attwateri
AATGTCCCAAGAAAAGGAGTAAATTGGCCTATTGGTATATCATCTATAAAATTTTGTAAGTCTTCCTTAATGTTTGTTTCTGATCTTCTCTAAAGACACTTAACAAAAATGGTCTTTTTGTAGTCCCAGTTCAATTAAAAATTAAAGCTGGCTTTGGAGTTGGAGAATGGCTCTCTCCTTCTTTAAACCCAAGGATGCTGTTAAAAAGAAAATGCAAATTCTCTGTGTCATACCAGAAGAAAGAACCATTTTCTGATATGGGACAGAAGAAAGCAAAACAATTAAGGGACTATAATATTGCTACTAATCTCAGTTCTTTGATTCTATTTTGATTTTTAAACTTTTGTTAAGGTATAAATTTTATATAAAATATATAAGATTAATATATATTAAACTTTTGTTATGATATTAATGATCTTATAGAGTACTAACTAATTCTAAAAAAAGGCTTCATTTAGATGCCTATACATGTTTTTGTCTTCAAGTCTCTATCAGTTTTCTGCAGGTAATCACGACCAGGGCTAACATTGAATTTGAAGTCTCCAGAAAGATGATGGGACCCCATAACAACGATTCCACATGGACAATAATAATACCACTAAGCTGATAAACATCACCCACGGATCAGCTTTGGACTACAAACTGCTCAGAATAATTTCAAGATGGCTAGTTGAGATGATTGCGATTCACAGACTACTTGAACAAGGTCTTGAGATAAGCCCTGAACTTTGGAATTATTCAGAGACTGGATAACAAATGATATAGCTACCTTTCCTAGAAACTGACAAGCCAAATTTTTTTTTCAGAATCCCCTAAAGATGCCTTCACCCACAAACAGCTGGAAGCAATTTTAAGAATACAATGCCCACATTCCCAAGGATGTAGGGTGGGGTGGGTGGTTTTTGGTCTTTCAATGGGTTTCGGGTCTGGGATAATTTTCATTGTTTATGAGGGTTGGTTACAAGTTGTTGTTATTTCCCAATTTTCTGAGAAACCACCATACTGATTTCCAGAGTGACTGTACAAGTTTGCATTCCTACCAACAGTGGAGGAGTGTTCCCCTTGATCCACATCCTCTCCAACATAAGCTGTCTTCAGGGTTCTTGATCTTAGCCATTCTGACAGGTGTAAGATGGCATCTCAGAGTTATTTTGATTTGCGTTTCCCTAATGACTAAGGATGTTGAACAATTCCTTAAATGTCTTTTGGCCACTTGAGATTCTTCTGTTGAGAATTCTCTGTTAAGCTCTGTAGCCAATTTTTTAATTGGATTGTTCAGTATTTTGAAGTCTATCTTTTTGAGTTCTTTATATATTTTGGAGATCAGCCCTCTGTCAGATGTGGGGTTGGTGAAGATCTTTTCCCATTCTGTAGGCTGTCATTTTGTCTTATTGACTGTGTCCTTTACCCTACAAAAAGTTTTCAGTTTCAGGAGGTCCCATTTATTACTTGTTGTTCTCAGTGTCTGTGCTGGTGTTATATTTAGGAAGTGCCAATGTATACAAGACTACTCCCTACTTTCTCTTCTGTCAAGTTCAGTCCAGGCTGAGCTCCAGGAATCCAAAAGATGGGAGAGAGGAGGGATTCTGTGGGTGGGGGACATTGAGATCATGATGGGAAGATGTGCAGAGATGACCAGCCACACTGCTGGAGACCCATGAACTGTGGACTAGTGGCTGTGCAGCCCCATGGGACTGGACTAGGCCCTCTGGTGAGGAGACAGTTGTTTAGCTCGAACTGTTTGGGGGACACCCAGGTTGGGGGGATCGGGATCCATCCCTGGTGCATGGGAAGGCTTTTGAGAGCTCAGAGCTACAGCTTGTGCAGCCTTGGTGTGGTGGGAAGGGGCTTGGACCTGACTCAGCTCGGTGTGCTGGGCTCTGCTGACTCCCCATGGGAGACCTTGATTTGGAGGTTGTGGGGATGGGGAGTGGCTTTGGAGGGAGGGCTTGGGGTGGGAGTAGGGAGGAGGTAAGTTTTGTGGGTAGTATGTAGGGTGAGTAGAAAAGTTCTTAATAAAAAATAGAAAAAATAAAATAAAATGATTTATGGGTATGAAAAAAAGTTGTTAATGGTTAGGAAAAAGGCTAAGCAAAGGAGATTAGATTTAAGGTTCTTGTTTTAAAAAAGATATATAGAAATGATAGAATAGAGGGTAGATTATTGAATCTACTCTGAAAAGAAAAAAAGAGGATATAGATATGATATAGATAAAAAGGTAGATTATTGAATCTACTTTTAAAAGACAATTACCAGTTTTAAATACTTTACATTGGATTGGATTTTTATATATTATATACAAATTATATATATTGAGATTGATATTGTTAGAAAATGCTGTATCTATTTTTTCTAATCTTGTTCAGGATATTGTACTTACACAGTTCATTTAACAATTTAATTCAATTTGCTAATCCTTGAATGTTATTAATACCAACTATTAGAATATAAAGAAATGAAAGTTAGTATTTAGACATTACAATTGATCTTGTAGTCATATTAGGTATGTTTTCAAGGCTAAGCAGAGATATATTTTAGATAGACAGGTCATCTTCAAACCCTTCAGAGAGCTACAGAATATGGCATTTAAAATGTTTTAATAACTTAGAAATTTTTTCCTTTTTTATGACTATGAGACATGTTGGCTCCTGGGAGCACCAATCTACTTCAGAGAGAATATGGGCATTGAAAAAACTGCATATGGAGTTAACTTTCATTGTGGCAAAAGTTAGCCACTGGGCAACAAAGTGCCTTCATATTGACTGCTGACACTATGATATCCAAAATAGAGAGGACACAAAACAAAGGACTACTGATCCTTGCCAAGACAAGTGTGGTTGTGGCTTTTTAGCAACAGGCATCCTCTGAGGCCAGGAAAATATGGCACCATCCCTGAAGTGGCTTTGCAATCTGGAAAAGGTACAGTGCCCCTTTCTTTGACAGAAACTGAACAGGCAATGGATCGATGGCTTCTGGTGTGCAGTGGAACAGTAGCTGAAACAGTTATTTTTGAAAGAGTAACTAGGCTGTCTGAGTCTGACCTCTCAATGGTAGACTGGCATTTAATAAAAGAGATGAAGCCACCCACAAGCCAAGAAGAATGGACAGCCGAATTCCAAAAACACCAACAATTTCCAGAATTTAAAATCCTGAATCATGACAGGACACTGGTGGAATTCAGGTTAATCTGGTACATGGAATACTCACACCTAATGTGAGGTCAAACTGTAGGCCTTGTGTACATCCTACTTCATAAATGAGTCTGTCAGATACGCTAAGCCTATAGGTTGAAGATTATACCGCAGCATTTTGAAGAAACCCCAGGTGACTGTCCAGGCAGCTGGCTGTTTCTGTCAACTCACATTTTTGGAAGCACTTGTTTGCACTTACTGTTTTACTAGGTAATATTACTTCCTTCTTGGGTCTCTCAGGGAGTTGAAGATTAGATAGTAACAGTTATAGTTAGTTGAAGATTAGATAGTTATAGATTTCCTTGTTAAGAATTTCAGAAAAGAAACTCACTAAAGAGGTGTAAAGTATATGAATTTGAAAGACATTATAAGATACTTCTCTGTTAGTAATATAAGTTAGGATAAAAAATGATTCAGGTACATTTTGGACTTACCAAATAGGATAGATAATGGAATATTTTCTCTGAGTTTGTCAAATGCAAGTGAACTAGACATTGTTGAGTTATTTATTGCTTGTATATATTGTATACAGTTATTGTACTTACTGTATATAGTTTTCCTTATATTAGTTATAACTTTTCAATTATTTTTTATTTTTATTAGAAAAAAAGGGGAAATGTGGTAATATTATTTGTGCTGAAATGTGACATTTTCTTTGTATGTTAATAAATAAAGTTTGCCTGGAGATCAAAGGTCATAGTGAGCCATAAACAGAAGTTAGGTAGTGTTGGCACACGCCCTTAATCTGAACACATGGCAGGCAGAGTCTCTGTGTGTTCAAGGACACAGCCAAGTGTGGTGACACAAGCCTTTAATCCCAGTACCAACCATAGAGACCTGGAGGTCTGTATAGACAGGCAGTGATGAGGAAGTGATGTGGCTGGGCTTAGAGCCAATGAGAAGGCAGAACAGGAAGGCAATAAAGGTGCAGGTTAGACAGGAAGAAGCTCTCTTGGGAAGATACGGTGAGGTGGTAACATAAGGTTAGTTTGCGGCTATTGCTTTGATCTCTATGGCATATACCTCTGTATTTGGCTCTGTGTTTCTTATTTAATAAGACTGTTTAGAAGTTTATCTACAGGAATGGCCATGTAGGATGAGGTTCTGTGAATATATTCAGGCAAAGCCAGTGAACTGTCTTCATATCAAGAGCTAGACCTGATAGTATAGAAATGATGAATGCAAGCTGTATTCCAGGGTGATCTCATTAAAGAAAATATGGTGCATGACCAAAGCTAAACCTAAGAGTATAGAGAAGGCACATACAGGCTTGATTCTGCAAAAACTCACCAGAAAAAGACACTGCACAGCTCGGTCTGGCAGTATGGGAATAATTGTGGTGGGCAATGTCCTGAGAAACTGACCAGACAATATGGGTATACAATTTAAGCATCCAGAGCTAGGGTTGGGGTTTTGGATATGTCACTGTTAGACTCAGGGTAATGTTTTGGTGTCAACAGACAAAGAAGAGCAAATCTGAGTCAGTGATGGCACAGGACAGCTTGGTTCTGAGGGAACTGACCAGGAAAAGCCAATAGGGGAATTTGGAGTGTGAAGTTGTCACATGTGGGCTTGCTTATGGGAGAATTCAGCAGAAAATAACCTGCCCAGCTGGTGCATGTCTAGAGCCAGGCCTCCTAATGTAGATATAGTGCAGACTGCTGCACCTGCTGTTGGTTAACTCAGACCTAAAAAAAAAAAAGGAAAAAAAAACTTCATAAGGTTGGTCTTTTGCACTATTAATGATTTAATTCGGAAAAATTCCTCACAGGTCTACGCAGACAGTTTTATTAAGTTCATTCCAGAGGTAGTCAAGTTGACAACCAAGAATAACTATCACAAGTTCAACCTTTGTCAGCTTGACAGACAATGATACCTCCTTAGGTCATTCTTAATTTCCAAATTAAAACAACAAATTGCAGTGTTAGAATTGGTATGCTGTTTAAAATCTAATCCTCCACAATGGGAAGGCCTAGAAGGCATGCTCTTCACTAATCTTATAAGATGCTAAATGAAGAGGGAGGCACCAGCACATTTGAAGAGTTTGCTGTTGCCTATTTCCTTGTCTCAGTCCTTAAGGTTGGAGACACTGCTGCTCAGTTAGTTGGATTAAATGCAATGAATTTAATTAGGCCTCAAAGTAGCAGGGGCCATGTAGCATCACTGAATTGCCAAAGACATGGTAATCATACATACTGTAATGGGCAGCATAGACAAAGCAACACCCATAATGGCTTGACCTGAAATGATCAGCAGAAGCAAAGTGAGTCTTATGGTGGCATGATTTGTATGGACTTTTGGTGCTGACTAATTGTTCACAGTATTTCCAGGTATGAAATAAATAAGATGCCTACTGCATTTTTGTTTGATCTATATATAAACAGAAAAAAAATCTCAAATGAAAGAAAGCCTACATTGGATCATGGCAAAGGGGAATTTTGGCTCAGACATGAGCTGCTTTGCAGACCCACAATCCCTTGAATGAAAGAATGGCCAGTTTCTGCTGAAGAAGGACCTCACAAAAATACCTTTAAGTTTTACTGTTATCATTTCTCCAAGTCCTTCCCTAGAGGAATCTATGGCCTTTTACAAGGATAACTTTACACTGGGTGAAAGGAAACACTCAGACTTTCCAGGGTCTGTTGGATACTGGTCCTTAATTGAGGCTGATTCTGCCATATCCCAATAAACATTGTGGCCCTCTGGTCAAAGTAGAGGCTTATCGAGGACAGGTGATTAATGGGGATTTGACTGAAATCTGACTTACAGTAGATCCAGTGGGTCTCCAAAATTATCCTATGGTTATTTCCCCAGTTACAGAATGTATAATCAGGATAGATGTAATTAGAATGTGTCAGAATTCTCACATTGGTACCCAGACAAGTGGAGTGAGGGTTTTTATGGTTGAAAAGAATAAATGGAAGCTTAAAAGTAAAAGAATAAACAAAATTAATAATAATGAATATATTAAAAATAAAGAATAAATAAAATAGAGTTGTATCTTCCAAGAAAAATACTGACTCAAAACAGCATCACATCCCTGGAGGAACTGCACAAATTAGTCCCACCATCAAGGACTTGAAAGATACAACTACCAACACATCTCCTTTTAACTCTCCTATGTGGCCAACACAAAAGATAGATGGATCATGGAAAATGACAGTTGACTATCAAAAACTCAATCAAGTAGTGACTCTGATTGCAGCTGCTGTACCAGATGTGGTGCCCTTAATTAAGGAGATTAACACATATCCTGGTACATGGTATGCAGCTATTGATCTAAAAAATGCCTTTTGCTTGGTACCTGTACATAAGGACCAACAGAAGCAATTTGCTTTCAGTTATCAAAGCTAGCAGTATACATTTACAGTTTTATTTAAAGGATACATTAACTCTCCAGCCCTGCATCACAACTTAGTTTTTTTTTTTTTTTTTTTTTGGTTTTTCAAGACAGGGTTTCTCTGTGTAGCTTTGCGCCTTTCCTGGAGCTCACTTGGTAGCCCAGGCTGGCCTCGAACTCACAGAGATCCGCCTGCCTCTGCCTCCCGAGTGCTGGGATTAAAGGCGTGCGCCACCAACGCCCGGCCCACAACTTAGTTTTAAGGAATCTTGATCACCAGTCTCTTCCACAAAATATCACACTGGTCCCCTATATCGGTGGCATTATGATGGACCACTTTCTTTATGGAAAAGACAATGCTTTGTCATTAGTGGTGTAGATACTTATTCTGGCTATGGACTTGCCTTTCCTGCACAAAATGCTTCTGCAAAAACCTCCATCCATGGACTTACAGAATGCCTTTTCTACCATCATGGTATCTACAGAGTATTGCTTCTGAAGGAACTTACTTCACAGCCAGAGAAGTATAACAGTGGGCCCATGATCTTGGAATCCATTGGTCTTACAATGTTTCCCACCATCCTGAAGCAGCTGGCATAACAGAAAAATGGAATGGCTTTTTGAAGACAACAGCAACAATGCCAATTAGGAGGCAGCATCCTGGGGACCTGGGACAGGGTTCTCTAGAACATGATATATAATTTTAATTAGCATCCAATATAGTGTAGTTTCTCCAATAGCCAGGATCCATGGATGCAGGAATCAAGGGATATGAAAGGGAATATTTCCACTTACTATCACCCACTATGACCCACAAGGAAAATTTTTGCTACCTGCTCCTGCAACCTTAAGTTCTGCTGTTCTAGAAGTTTTGGTTGCAGAATGGGGAGCATGCCTGCCAGGGGCCACAACAAACCTTCCACTGAACTGGAAACTCAGACTTCTCCCTAGCCACTTTGGCTTCTAATGCCTTTAAGCAACATGCTAAGAAAGAAATAACTGTTAGGAGAAATGATTGATCCAGATTACCAAGGGAAAATTGGATTATTTCTCCATAGTGGAGGTAAGAAAGATTGTGTCTGGAGTGCAGGAGACCCTTTAGAGCTTCTCTTGGTGCTTCCATGCCCTGTGATTAAAATCAATGGGAAACTACAACAGCCTAATTCAGGTAGAATGACAAAGGGCACAGACCTTTCAGGAATGAAGGTATGGGTCACTCCTCCAGGAAAAGAGCTACAACCTGCTGAGGTGCTTGCAGAAGGTGGAGGAAATACAGAATGGGTAGCAGAGGAAGGTAGTTATAAATACCAGCTCAGGCCACATGACCAGTTGCAGAAATGAGGATTATAATTGATATGAGTTTTTCTGTCATATTTTGTTAAGAATGTGTTTATACAGATACTTGTGTTTTCTTTCAATTTTCTTTTTATTATTAATTGTATTTGTTTATATTTTATGTATGAGTGCTCTGCATGTGTACCTGCATGTCAGAAGAGGACATCAGATCATGTTATAGATGGTTGTGAGCCACCATGTGGTTGCTGGGAATTGAACTCAGGACCTCTGGAAGAGCAGTCAGTACTCTTAACCACTGAGCCATCTCTCCAGCCCCTTAATTTCTTTATCATGTGATGCAACATCAAGTAAGAGAATACCATTGGTTATTACATTTAAGTTTGAGATACTAAAAGAATATCCCTCAAGGGACATTGCCACCTATTCTAAATTTATAATGTGTTTGCAGATGTATGAGGGGTAATTATATCATGTTATACATTATTATGACCTAGCTAAATATATAATGTATTTGCAATTGTATGTGGGATGGTTATATCATATTTAGGTAATTATGATGTGGTTATTGTTTTCATTTGGAAATTATTCATGACATAGATGAATGATTTGTGTCCAGCTGACAAGGGGTGGACTTGCAATGGCTATTATTAGTTGTCAATGTAACTGCATCTGGAATTAACTAAAACCCCAAAATGGGCACACCTGTGAGTGATTTTTGCTTAATTTGAAGTGGGAAGTTCCATTTCAAATCCAGATCTTTGAGGAAGGAAGACACACCTTTAATTCAGATCTTTTGAGCTGGGAAAACCCACCTCTAATCTGGACCACACCTTCTGGGGAAGTCTACATCAGAACATGGAAGAAGCTTTCTTTTGCTCTTTTGCTGCTAGCTCTCACCTCACTAGCAAGTCCATTCCTTCACTGGCATTAGAGCCTACATCTTTGGGATTATGATATACGCTGAAGACTAAGCTATGACATCCAGCTTTGTGGATTGAAAAACTACTGGATTCTTGGATCTTCTGTTGGTAGACAGCCATTGTGAGACTAGCTGGACCACAGCCTGTAAGCCATTCTACTAAATCCCCAAGATATATATATACACACACATACATACATATATACACATACATACATACATACATATATACACACATACACATGCATACATATATATACATATATATGTGTATATATATGATTATATTAGATGATGGATAGATATTCATTCTATAAATTCTGTTTCTCTAGAGAACCCTGACTAATACAAGTTCCTTCCTCTAGTTTCTGCCCTGACTTCTCTTCTTAATGGAGTGAACCCTGCAAGCCTAAATAAAACCTTTACTCCCCAAGTTGCTTTTGGCCATGGTGTTTCATCACAGCAATATGAAGCAAACCAAAATAACAAGAGTGAGGGATTGTGCTGGCAAATAACATTCTGGAAAGCATAATCAGGCAAGCCAATTCATGAACTGTGAGACATCAAGTGTTAGGCCCTAGAGTATGGAAATGGTACAGGAGGTATTGGCCCTGTATTAACTAGCTAGAGAAGGCTAGCCCAGCAGCTTTGAGACTAGAGCTAGCCTTGCCCATGAGTGTGAGGATCACACTGGCAGGTAAGGGTCTGTGGAGCTTTCCAGGCAAATTTGGTAAGTAGTCAGTGCATCTGGATCTAGGCATAACAGTATGGAGATGGCACAAGAGATCATGGTTCTGAGGAACTCACCAGCAAAAGTAAGTAAAGGAGCTGCATGACCAGAGATACTTCTGTGAGTGAAGAGATGGCATTGGTTGGTGAGATTCATTGATCTCACCAGGCAAATCTGATGCATGATCTGTACAGCGCAGCTAAGCATTTGAGTGTGCAGATGGTGCAGATATTTAGCTGTGGGAAGATTCAGCAGGAAATGGCTGCATAGGAGATGCAAGACAGGAGTTGGGTCTGTGGGGATGGCAGTGGCAGACAGTGTTCTGTGGAGCTCATCAGACATATTTGGTTCAGGAAATGAAATGTAGCTAAGCCTGAAAGTGTGGATATGATACAGGCAGGCTGGGTTCTATAGAAAAATCAGAGAAAGATGGTGCAAAAGCTGCGTGACTGGACCTACATAGGTTTGGGAGTATTGGAATGGCATTCACAGGAGATGTATGGGAGATTTCACCAGGCAAAGATGGTTCTAGATCTACACATCAATATCTAGGCCTGGGAATGTTGAGATAGCTCAGATGGAGTTGATTCTGGGGGAGTTCCCAGGGAAATTGAGTGCAGAAGTTGCACTACCAGTGCTAACCTAGGAGTGTTAGAATGGTCCTGGTGGATGAGATTCTGTGGATCTCACCAGATAAAGACCAGGAGCTATCTTCACATCTGGAACTATGTCTAGGAGAATGCAGATGTTGCAGTGAAGGCTATGTTCTAAGGGAGCTCATCAAGAATAGCAGGTGCCTGAGAGTGTTGTGGAATATTACTTTAACTTGGCAAAGATGTGTTACATTTTTTTATGCTGCATTTGTTCAATGATGTAAAGATATGTTGCCTTGCCTGCCTAAGGATGATGCTAGTGGGCATATTTAGGGACATCTTTGAGGAAAACTTATGTGCAACCTGTATTGAAAGCTAGGCCTTGGAGTATGAGGATGGTACAGGTCTGCTTGATTCTGAGGAACTCATAAGCAAATGATGCATCAGCAAACTGCTTGACTGTATCCTGAGCTAGACTTAGGAATCTGGAGATGGCTCTGGTAGAGTTTTGAGGCAATCGCCTGGCAAATATGAAGCAATGTGAGCATCCAGAGGTGACCCTGGGAGTGTAGTGATAGCACAGATCTGCTTGGGTTTTTTTTTTTGGTGTGTTTTCAACAGAGAATACCAGTACAAGAAGTCTGCAAAAGTAGCTAGCCTGTGGACTATGTGGATGGTGCTAGCAGGAGAGTATCATCAGGCAAACCAGTATGCAAAGTATGCATACAGAGGTGGCACTGGAAACATGGAGATAGCACAGACAGGCTTATTTCTGCAGGAAAAGAGCACTGGTTGCAAGAGTCGTGGAGATGGTGCAGGCAGTCTAGGTTGTGGTAAAACTCATCAAAGAAAGCCAGTGCAGGCACTGCTTGATGAGAGCTATACCTGGGAGTGTGGGGATATTGCTGGCAGATTATTTCAGGATATCTCAACAGGCAAAGCTAATGAACAATTTTTCCACCTAGTGGTAGACCTTGGTGTATGATGAAGGCACAGGTGGGCTTACTTGTGGGGGACCTAAACATCAAAATCTGTTTCAGGAACTCCATGACTAGAGGTAGATCTAGGAGTATGGGGATGGCTCTGGTGGGTGAGGTTCTAGGGAGATCACCACACACAGCTAGTGTATTATCTGTTCAGCCACAGCTAGGCTTGGGAATATGGAGAAAGTATGTGCAGGCTTGGGTATGGATACTCACCAAGGAAAGCCAAAGCAGGAAATTTGCACCAGAGTTAGGCTATGGAATGTATTCTGGAGAAAATCCACTGACAAATGCTGTAACAGGTTGTGATAGGACTAGAGCTAGGCATAGGAGTGTTGAGTTGGTATGTCCTGGCTTGGTTCTGGATAATATACCAGAGAAAGCCAGCAAAGGGGGTGTGTAACTAGAACTATACCTCAGAATGCAGTGATGGACCTTGTTGGTGAGGTTATGAGGTGCTCACCAGGCAAAGATTCTATGCAATTTGTAAATCCATATTTGAAGCCTGTACAGTAGAGATGGTGCCAGTTACTTATTTCTGGGAGAACTTGGGAAAGCTGTTGTAAGAATTGCATGACCAGAGCTAGGGCTGAGAGTCAGTGGATGACTCTGGTATGTGATCTTAATGGGAATGCCACCAGGCACACCCAATCTTTGGCCTATGCATCTGGATCTATGATTTAGACTCTGGAGATGTAACTATCATCAAAAGGTGTTATCAGAGCTGCATGACACAAGACAGACATAGGAATAAATAGATATATCTGGCAGGTGAGATGTTGGGGAGCTCAACAAGCCAATTCTGGACTCATACAGACCTTGGCCTGGAGTGTTGACATGACTCAGGTTAACTTGTTTCGTACAGAACTCACCAGGAAAAAATGGTGCAAGAGCTGAATGACCAGAGCTATCCATAGGAGTGTGGTGATGGTGCTGGCAGCTGAAGTTTTGGGGGATCTCATCAGGAAAGGCCAGTACATGGTCTGTGAATCCAGAAATAGACCTTAGAGTATTAAGTTCCACAGGTGAGCTTGGTCATTAGAAAATTCACCAGCAACCCCATTCCCATCCACCCGAGACACCAGCCACTTCCTGAGGCTTG
Organism: Peromyscus attwateri; assembly: GCA_902168425.1. Classification (NCBI taxonomy): domain Eukaryota; kingdom Metazoa; phylum Chordata; class Mammalia; order Rodentia; family Cricetidae; genus Peromyscus; species Peromyscus attwateri. The sequence continues at coordinate 12,155 of CABHPP010104364.1, forward strand.
GAAACCAACCCCCAGCTCTATCCAGACCTAGAGGTGAGTGACTGCATTCATTCCCAGTGAGTCCCACCCCTAGGATGCATTTCTGGGCCCCATCCCTTGCATAGGAACCACCACCCAAATTGGTTCCAATTGCCAGTCAGCAGGCAGGGCTCCTGCGAGAAGGCTCCCTGCTCACCAAGACCACTGAGAAGCAGACCTGCAATCTACAAGCCCTGCCCCCATTCCCATCTGCCCGAGAACACAGCCACTTCCTGAGGCTTGGAAACCAACCCCCAGCACTATTCAGACCTAGAGAGCTCTCATTGGGCTAGAGAGAGAGCTCTCATCAGACAAAGGGCTGCCTTTGGACCAAGAGTAGCATCAGCAGATGTGAATCTGCCAGCCCCCATTAGACCAACAGTGGCTTTCTGAGAAGTAGAATCTACCACCTCTCATTGGACCAAGAGAGGCTTCCTGAAACACAGAATCAGTCAGCTCTTACTGGACCAAGAGTTCTGAGAAGACCAAGAAAGCATCTGTGACTCACAGAATCAACTCGCTTGTGTTGATCCTAGAGCAGCTCCCTGAGACACAGATTCTGCCTGCTCCAATTAGACCAAGAGCTAAGATTAGACCCAGAAGGGCCCCCTCAGACACAGACACAACAAGCACAGAGTGGACCAATAGCAACTCACTCAGACACAGGCACCTCTTATACCCATTAGAGGAGGACATGGGCAGATGTCAAGGCAGAAGTACATAAAACAACATAAAGAGCAATACAGCATCACCAGAACCTAGCTCTCCTCCAACAGCAAGACCTGAACATCACAAGGTAGTAGAAACAGAAGAAAGTGACCTTAAGAATAGCACCATGAAGATGCTAGAGGCCTTTCAAGAAAAAATGAAAAATGAAATGAAGGAAAAGATAAACAAAAAAGTGGAAAAAACTCAATAAAGAAATTGAGAAAAAGGCAAACAAAAAATTGGAAGAAATAGAGGAAAAGACCAATAAATTGGAAGAAAGCAATAAATCCCTTAAAGAAAAACATGAAAAAGCAATTAAACAGATGAGAGAAACAGTTCATGACCTGAAAAGGGAAATAGAAAAAATGAAGAAGACACAAACAGAGGGAATGCTAGAAATAGAAAATCTGAGTAAACAAACAAGAACTTCAGATGCAAGTATAAACAACAGAATGCAAGAGACGGAAGAGAGGACCTCTGGTGTTGAAGATATGGTAGAGGAAATAGATTCATCAGTCAAAGAAAACACTAAAGCCAACAAAGTCATCACCCAAAATGTCCAAGAAATTTGGGACACCATGAAAACACCAAACCTAAGAATAATAGGGATAGAGAAAGAAGAAGAATATCAACTCAAAGGCACAGAAAATATATTCAATAAGATCATAGAAAAAAACTTTCCCAGCTTAAAGATGGAAATGCCTATGAAGATACAAGAAGGCTATAGAACACCAAACAGACTAGACCCCCCCAAAAGTCCCCTTGCCACATAATAATTAAACAACTAAACATACAGAATAAAGAAAGAATATTAAGAGCAGCAAAGTAAAAAGGCCAAGTGACTGACTTATAAAGGCAAACCCATCAGAATAACACCTGATTTCTCAATGGAGACTTTGAAAGCCAGAAGGACCTGGACAGATGTAATGCAGACACTAAGAGACCATGGATGCCAGCCTAGACTAATATACCCAGCAAATCTTTCAATAATCATAGATGGAGTGAACAAGACATTCAAAGACAAAACCAGATTGAAACAATACCTATCCATAAATCCAGCCCTACAGAAAGCACTAGAAGGAAAATTCCAACCTAAGGAAGTCAGATACACCCTCAAAAGCACAGGCAATAGATAATGCCACAGCAGTAAACCCCAAAGAAGAGAAGTACACACACACTACCAATAAAAAATAACAGGAATGAACAATCACTGGTCCTTAATATCCCCTAATATCGATGGTCTTAATTCACCTATAAAAAGACACAGGCTTACAGAATGGAGACGAAAGCAGGACCCATCTTTCTGCTGCATACAAGAAACACACCTCAAATTCAAAGATAGACACTACCTAAGAATAAAAGAAAGGGAAAAGACTTTCCAATCAAATGGTCTTAAGAAGCAAGATGGTGTAGCCATCCTAATATCCAGCAAAATAGACTTCAAACTAAAATCAGCCAAAAGAGATCAAGAAGGGCATTACATACTCATCACAGGAAAGATCCACCAAGATGAAGTTATAATTCTGAAAAAGGGCACCCACATATGTAAAAGAAACAGTACTAAAGCTTAATCCACATATAAAACCCCACACATTAATAGTGGGAGACTTCAACACCTCACTTTCACCACTGGACAGATCTGCTAAATGGAAACTTAACAGAGAAATAAAGGACTTAACTGATGTTATGACTCAAATGGACTTAATTGATATCTACAGAACATTCCATCCTAACAAAAAAGAATATACCTTCTTCTCAGCATCCCATTTTAGAACCTTCTCTAAAATCGACTACATACGTGGCCACAAAGCAAATCTCAACAGATACAAAACAATTGGAATAACCTCCTGCGTTCTATCAGACCACTATGGTTTGAAGTTAGATTTCAACAACAACAAAGACTACAGAAAACCTACAATCTCATGGAAACTGAATAATGCTCAACTGAATTACCAATGGGTTAAGGAAGAAATAAAGAAAGAAATTAAAGACTTCCTGGAGATCAATGAAAATGAATATACCACATACTCAAACTTATGGGACACTATGAAAACAGTGCTAAGAGGGAAATTCATAGCACTAAATGCCCACATAAAGAAGCTGGAGAAATCTCACACTAGTGACTTAAGAGCACACCTGAAAGCTCTAGAACAAGAAGAAGCAAAGTCTCCCAGGAAGAATAGACGCCAGGAAATTATCAAAGTGAGAGCTGAAATCAATAAAATAGAAACAAAGAGAACAACACAAAAAATTAATGAAACAAAGAGTTGGATCTTTGAGAAAATCAACAAGATAGATAAGTCCTTATCCAAACTAACCAAAAGACAGAGAGAGAGCATCCAGATTAACAAAATCAGAAATGAAAAGGGGGACATAACAACAGACATTGAGGAAATCCAGAGAATCATCAGATCATACTTCAAAAACCTCTACTCCATAAAACTGGAAAATCTCAAAGAAATGGATAATTTTCTGGATAGGGGCCACATACCTAAGTTAAATCAAGACCAGATAAACTATTTAAATAGTCCAATAACCCCTAATGAAATAGAATCAGTCATTAAAAGTCTCCCAACCAAACAAAGCCCAGGACCAGATGGTTTCAGCGCAGAATTCTACCAGATCTTCAAAGAAGCGTTAATACCAATACTCTTTAAATTGTTCCACATAATAGAAACAGAAAGAACATTACCAAACTCCTTCTATGAGGCCACAATTACCCTGATTCCTAAACCAAACAAAGATGCAACAAAGAAAGAGAACTACAGACCAATCTCCTTCATGAACATTGATGCAAAAATACTCAATAAAATACTGGCAAACAGACTCCAAGAACACATCAAAACAGTTATCCACCATGATCAAGTAGGCTTCATCCCAGGGATGCAAGGGTGGTTCAACATTCGAATGTCTGTCAATGTAATACACCATATAAACAAACTCAAAGTAAAAACCACATGATCATCTCACTAGATGCTGAAAAGGCATTTGACAAAATCCAACACCCCTTCATGATAAAGGTCTTGGAGTGATCAGGAATACAGGGAATATACCTAAACATAATAAAGGCAATTTACAGCAAGCCAACAGCCAACATCAAATTAAATGGAGAGAAACTCAAAGCGATTCCACTAAAATCAGGTACGAGGCAAGGCTGTCTGCTCTCCCCATACTTATTCAATATAGTACTTGAAGTTCTAGCCAGAGCAATAAGACAACATAAGGAGATCAAAGGGATACAAATTGGAAAGGAAGAAGTCAAGCTTTCCATATTTGCAGATGACATGATAGTATACTTGTGTGACCCTAAAGATTCAACCAAGGAACTGATACAGCTCAAAAACACCTTCAGCAGTGTAGCAGGATACAAGATCAACTCAAAAAAATCAGTAGCCCTCCTAAATAAAATTGACAAACAGGCTGAGAAGGAAATCAGAGATACATCACCCTTTACAATAGCCACAAATGATATCAAATAACTTTGGGTAACTCTAACTAAGCAAGTGAAGGAACTATATGACAAGAACTTTAAATTCCTGAAAAAAGAAATTGAAGAAGATGTCAGAAAATGGAAAGATCTCCCATGCTCATGGATAGGCAGGATTAACATAGTAAAAATGGCAATCTTACCAAAAGCAATCTAAAGATTCAATGCAATCCCCATCAAAATACCAACACAATTCTTCACAGACCTGGAAAGAATAATACTCAACTTCATATGGAAAAACAAAAAACCCAGGATAGGCAAAAGAATCCTGTACAATAAAATAACCTCTGGAGGCATCACAATCCCTGACCTCAAGCTCTACTATAGAGCTACAGTAATAAAAACAGCTTGGTACCAGCATAAAAACTGACATGTGGACCAATGGAATCAAATTGAAGACCCTGACATTAATCTGCACACCTATGAACATATAATTTTTGACAAAGAAGCCAAAAGTTGTACAATGGAAAAAAGAAAGCATCTTCAACAAATGGTGCTGGCATAACTGGATATCAATGTGTAGAAGGCTGCAAATAGATCCATATCTGTCACTGTGCACAAAACAGAAGTCCAAGTGGATCAAAGACTTCAACATAAATCCAGTTACTCTGAACCTGCTAGAAGAGAAAGTAGGAAGTAGTCTTGAACGCATTGACACCAGAGATCACTTCCTAAATATAACACCAGTAGCTCAGACACTGAGAGAAACAATCAATCAATGGGACCTCTTGAAACTGAGAAGTTTGTGTAGAGCAAAGGACATGGTCAACAAGGCAAAGTGACAGCCTACAGAATGGGAAAAGGTCTTCACCAACCCCACATCTGACAGAGGGCTGAGATCCAGAATATATAAAGAACTCAAAAAGCTAGACATCAAAATGCCCAACAGTCAAATTAAGAAATGGACTCTAGAACTAAACAGAGAATTCGCAACAGAGGAAGCTCAAATGACTTAAAGACATTTAAAGATTTTCTCAATATTCTTAATCATCAGGGAAATGCAAATCAAAACGACTCTGAGATACCACCTTACACCTGTCAGAATGGCTAAGATCAAAAACACTGAAGACAGCTTATGCTGGATAGGATGTGGAGCAAAGGGAACTCTCCTCCACTGCTGGTGGAAATGCAAGCTTGTACAGCTACTTTGGAAATCAATATGGCACTTTCTTAGAAAATTGGGAATCAATCTCCCCCAAGACCCAGCTATACCACTCTTGGGCATATACCCAAGGAATGCTCAATCATACCACAAGGGCACTCGCTCAGCTATGTTCATATCAGCATTGTTTGTAATAGCCAGAACCTGGAAACAACCTAGATGCCCTTCAACTGAAGAATGGGTAAATAAAATGTGGTACATATACACAATGGACTACTACTCAGCAGAGAAGAACAATGACTTCATGAGATTTGCAGGCAAACGGATGGATCTAGAAAAAAATCTTCCTGAGTGAGGTAACCCAGACTCAGAAAGTCAAAATGGTATGTACTCACTCATGGGAGGATACTAGATGTAAAACAAAGATGACTAGACTGCTACTCTCAACTCCAGCGAGGCTACCTAGAAAACAGGACCCCAAGGAAGACACAGGGATCGCCCAATGACAGAGAAATAGATGAGATCTGTATGAACAACCTGGACGTGAGTGGGGGTAATGAAGGGCAAGGTTCAAGGGAAAGGGATCTTAGGGGAGTGGGAGATCCCAGCTGGATCAAGAACAGAGAGGGAGAACAAGGAATAAGAGACCATGATAAATGAAGACCCCATGGGAATAGGAAGAAGCAAAGTGTTAGAGAGGTCCCCAGAAATCCACAATGATACCTTCACAATAGACTACTGGCAATGGTTGAGAGAAAGCCCAAACTGACCTACTCTGGTGATAGGATGGCCAAACACCCTAACTGTCATGCTAGAAATCTCATCCAGTGACTGAGGGAAGTGGATGCAAAGATCCATGGCCAGGCTCCAGGTAGAGCTCCAGGAGTCCAATTGGCAAGAAAGAGGAGGGTTTGTATGAGCAAGAATTGTTGAGACCAAGATTGGAAAAAGCACAGGGACAAATAGCCAAACTAATGGAAACACATGAACTATGAACCAATAGCTGAGGAGCCCCCAACTGGATCAGGCCCTCTGGATAAGTGAGACAGTTGATTAGCTTGAACTGTTTGGGAGGCACCCAGGCAGTGGGACCGGGACCTGTCCTCAGTGCATGAACTGGCTGTTTGGAACCTGGGGCTTATGCAGGGATACTTTGCTCAGCCTGGGAGAAGGGGACTGGACCTGCCTGGACTGAACCTACTAGGTTGAGCTGAATCTCCAGGGGAGTCTTTGCCCTTGAGATGGGAAGGGGGGGGGGGCTGGGGGGAAGGCGGGGGGGGGGGGGGGGGGGTGAGAACAGGGGTGAGAACAGGGGAATCCATGTCTGTTATGTAAAATTAAATTAAATTATAAGATAAAAAACAAAAACAAAACAAAAAAATCATCCACCATAATTGTCAGAGCCTGTGGACCAGTCAGCTGGGTAGCTGGCTAGAGGCATGTGCATTGTACTTACCAGAGCTCTCACACTTTTCAGTGCATTCCTTTTTTTCCCTGTGCTGTCTGTCACAGATTCCTTCATACCAACCCCACATTAGGTGCCAACTGTGGGAGCCCACAATTGACTCAGTTTGTTAGTTTGGATCTGAAGTCTATTTTGTGTCAATAGGGTTTAAGCTTGTTTGTTTCAGGGCTCTGAGAAAGTCCTGATTAGCTCATGGGAAGGAACATATTTTCTAGTTAGATGTAGGCTGCTGATGCTAGCCGGAGGTACATTGAGATAGAAAATAAAACTGCCTGCTCCTTGACTCAAGGATGGGATAGATAGTGGTTGAATGCCTGTGTTGTGTATTGTTCTACTTCTGTCCTTTAAGACTGTATATAAGCTGGCTATAAAATAAACTCGGGACTGTCCAGCATTGACTAGCAGTCCTCTCAACTCTTTTCTGTCCTCTTCATTGTCTCTAGAATCTGCAGGCCCTCACCCAGATACCCAGCTGACTGTTGGCAGGCTCTGACACAATATCAAGCAGACTTCATCCTATAGATTCAGGGATGGTTCAACATACAAAAATCTGTCAGTGTAATACACTATATAAGAAAACTGAAAGAAAGGAAAAACATATTATCGTCTCATTAGATGCTGAAAAATCCCTTGAAAAACTTCAATATCCCTTCATTATTAAGGTCTTGAGAGATCAGGGATACAAGGAACATACCTAAACAGAATAAAAGCAATGTACAGCAGCCTGACAGCCAACATCAAATTAAAACTCAAAGCAATTCCACTAAAATCAGGAACAAGACAAGGCTGTCCACTCTCTCTATATATATTCAATATAGTACTCAAAGTTCTAGCTAGAGTGATAAGACAACAAAAGGAGATCAAGGGGATACAAGTTGGAAAGGAAGAAATCAAATTTTCACTATTTGCAGATGATATGTTAGTATACTTAAGTGACCACAAAATTATACAGCTGATAAACAACTTCAGTGATGTGACTGGATACAAGATTAACTCAAAGAAATCAGTAGCCCTCTTATATACAAATGATAGGTGGGCTGAGAAAGAAATCTGGAAAACAAAACCCTTTACAATAGCCACAAATAATATAAAATATCTTGGGGTAACGCTAACCAAGAAAGTGAAAGATCTGTATGACAAGAACTAACCAAACAAGTGAAAGACCTATATAAGTTGAAGAAAGAAATTAGAGAAGATACCAGAAAATGGAAAGATCTCTCATGCTCATGAATAGGTAGGATTAACGTAGTAAAAATGTCCATCTTACCAAAATCAATCTACAGATTCAACGCAATCACCATCAACATTCCAACACAATTTTTCATAGATGTCAAAAGAACAATACTCAACTTCATATGGAAAAACAAAAAATACAGTATAGCTAAAACAATCCTGTACAAAAAAAAGGAATTTCTGGAGGCATCTCCATTACTGACTTCAAGCTCTACTATATAATAATAGGAATAAAAACACCATGGAATTGGCATAAAAATAGACAGGTGGGTTGATGGAATCGAATCTAAGACCTTGACATAAATCAACACACTTATAAATGTAGATATAATTCCTATATAAATAAGAAACACAGAGCCAAATAAAGAGTTAAAAGCTCAGAGATTGAGCAGTAGCCAAGAGCTAAGACCTCCTTATCTTACCACTCGTTGCTGTCTTTCCCCTAGAGAGAAACCTTCTTCCTGTGTCCTGTCTTTTTATTGACTTTCTCTTCTGCCTTCTCATTGGTTCTAAACCCAACCACATGACTTCTTCATCACTGCCTGTCTATACAGACCTCCAGGTCTCTATGGTGGTACTGGGATTAAAGGCATGTGTCACGATGCTGGCTATGTCCTTGAACACACAGAGATGCGTGCCATGATTGGATTAAGGGCATGTGCTACCACTACAGACTTCTGCTTGATGGCTTTCTCTTAGCTCTGATCCCCAGGCAACTTTATTTATTAACATACAAATAAAATCACATTTCAGCACAAATAAAATATCATCATATTTCCCCCTTCTATTTTAATAAAAAGAAAAAATGGAAAAAAGTTATAACTAATATAAGAAAAACTATATACAATAAGTACAATAACTATATACAATATATATGAGCAATAAATACCTAAACAATGTGTAGTCCATTTGCATTTGACAAACTCAGAGAAAATATTCCATTATCTATCCTATTTTGGTAAGTCCAAAATGTACCTGATTTACTTTCTATCATAACTTATATTACTAACAGAGAACTATCTTATAATGTCTTTCAAATTTATATACTTACACCACTTTAGTGAGTTTCTTTTCTAGAATTTTTAACAAGGAAAACTATAACTAACTAATCTTTAACTAAAACTATCTAATCTTCAACTCCCTCAGAGATCCAAGAAGGAAATAATATTACCTAAAAAAATGAAAACAGGAACTGCACGCAAGCGGCATCCAAAAAAGTTGTGAGTTGACAGAAACAGCCAGCTGCCTGGACAGTCACCCGAGGTTTCTCCGCAGTATTGGGGCATCATAGTCAGCCTATAGGCTTAGTGTATCTGACAGACTCATTTGTGAAGTAGAATGTACACAAGGCCAACAGTTCGACCTCACATTTGGTGAGAGTAGTCCATGTACCAGAAAAACCTGAATTCCACTAGTGTCCTGTCATGATTCAGGATTTTAAATTCTGAAAATTGTTGATGGTTTTTGAATTCAGCTGTCCATTCTTCTTGGCCTGTGTGTGTGGCTTCATCTTGGCATCCCGTTCTTCTCTGCATCCCTCTATTAAATGCCATCTACCACTGAGAGGTTAGACTCTGTCTACTTAGCTACTCTTTCAAGAATAACTGTTTCAGCTGCTGTTCCACTGCTCATCAGAAGCCATCGGTCCATTGTCAGTTCAGCTGCCTTCAAAGAAAGGGGCACTGTACTTTTTCCGGATTGTGAAGTCCACTTCAAGGATGTTGCCATATTGTCCTGGCTTAGAGGACGCCTGTTGCTAAAGCCACAACCACATTTGTCTTGGCAAGAATTGGTAGTTCTTTGTTTTGTGTCCTGTCTGTCCATTTTGTCCTGTTTGTCAGCAGTTGATTCGAGGATACTTTGTTGTCCAGTGGCTATCTTTTGCCACAATGAAAGTTAACTCCATATGCAGTTTCTTCAATGCCCATATTTTCTCTGAAGTAGATTGGTACTGCCAGGAGCCAACATGTCTCATAGTTATAAAAAAGAAAATTCTCTAAGTTATTAAAACATTTTAAATGCCATATTCTATAGATCTCTGAAGGGTTTGAAGATGACCTGTCTGTCTAAAATATATCTGCTCAATCTTGAAAACATACCTAATATGTCTACCAGTTCATGTGTAATGTCTAATTACTAACGTTCATTCCTTTATATCCTAATAGTTGGTAATAATAACATTCAAGGATGAGCAAATTGCATTACATCCTTAAGTGAATGGTATAAGTACAATATCTTGAACAAGATTCGAAATATACATATAGCATTTTCTAACAATGTCAATCTCATTATGTATAATTTGTATACAATATACAAAAATCCAATCCAATGTAAAGTATGCAAAACTAGTAATTTTCTTTTTAAAGTAGATTCAATAATCTTTCTTTTTATCTATATCGTATCTATATCTTCTCTTTATTTTTCTGAATAGATTAAATATTCTACCCTCTATTCTATCATTTCTATATATCGTTTTTTAAACAAGAACCTTAAATCTAATCTCCTTTGCTTAGCCCTTTTCCTAACCCGTAACAACAACTTGTAACCAACCTTCCTAAACAATGAAGTATTCCAGACCCAAAACCCATTAAAAGACCAAAAAATCACCTGCCCCACACCACCTCTTTGGGAATGTGGGCATTGTATTCTTAAAATTGCTTCCTGCTGGATATGGGTGAAGGCATCTTTATTCTGAGAAGAAAAATTTGGGGTTAATTGTCAAATTCTAGGAAAGGTAGATATATCCTTTGTTGTCCAGTCTGTGTATAATGCCAAAGGTCAGGGCTTATCTCAAATCCTTATTCAAGTAGTCTGTGAAACTGGATCATCTCAGCTTGCCATCTCAAAATGACTCTGATAAGTTTGTAGTCCAAAGCTGATCTGTAGATGATGTTTGTTAGCTTAGTGGTATTATTGTTGTCCACGTGGAATTGTTGTTGTGGGGCCCCATCTTCTTTCTGGACTTCAGATTTGATGTTAGGCCTGGACATGATTTCCTGCAGAAAACTGATAGAGACATGAACACAAAGACATGTATAGGAAAGCTAATTGAAGCCTTTTTGCCAGAATTAGTTACTACTCTATATGACCATTAATATCTTAACAAAGTTTAAAATATATATACATATATATATCTTGTAAATATTGATATAAAATTCATATTTTAAGAAAAGTTTAAAGAATCAGAATAGAATCAAAAAACTGATATTAGTAGTAATAGAATAGTCCCTTATTTTTTATCTGTCCCATATTAGAAGATAGCTCTTTCTTCTGGTATGATACAGGGAGTTTGCATTTTCCTTTTAACAACATGCTTGGGTTTAAAGAAGGAGAGAGCCATTCTCCAACTCCAAAGCCAGCTTTAATTTTTAATTGAACTGGAACTACAAGAAGACCATTAGTGTTAAGTGTCTGTAGAGAAGAGCAGAAACAAAAATTTACAAAAACTTATGAAATTTTATAGATGATATAACAATAGGCCATTTTACTCTTTTTGGGGGACATTTTTTTTCTAGATGATTTGTTCTTTTTCTTCAGTTGTCTAATTTGTCCAGTGTTCTTCAGATTCCTTAGCCTTCATTTTCCTAAAAGACAAAAACAAAAACCTTTCCCCCAAGACTAACTATGGGGAGGTTCCCTTTTGGCAAGTTATATCTGATTAAATGAAAAGGAATTTGTTAGTGGTATAAGTTAGTTTAAATTGGATGGTCATGCTGGTTGATGAACTATCACCTCTTCTAATTAAGAGGTCTCTCTTGTTCAAATCGAACCTTTATCAATTTTGATGGTATCCACAGCTTATCTTCTCCTGTAGAAACAAAAGCAAAACCTTGTTCCCAACATAACACATATCCTGGTTTCCATTCTGAGGTCAGCACATCCTTAAAATATATAGATTTATTTAATTCTGTAGGTTTTTTTTGTATTATCCAATGTCTCTCTGCAGCTGTTGTTCCTTTCTCATTAGCATTGAGAAAATTCAAAGTTAATAGAGCATTATGCAGTCTATTTCTGGGGGTTTGTTATTGCTTTCTGTTTATTTAGCATATCCTTTAGTATTCTCTTTGATCTTTCTATAACTGCTTGTCTTGTATACCTGTAATATGCTTTATATTTTAATAAGCAAAAAACTGTTTCATTTTAACAGAGACGTATATGCTGGAGCATTGTCACTTAATTTGTGCAGGTATACCCATGATGGCCATAACTTCTAGCAAATGAGTAATTACAGAATCAGCTTTTTCTGAACTCAAAGCAGTTGCCCATTGAGATCCTGAATAATTATCAATGGTATGGTATACATATTTCAATTTTCCAAATTCTGCAAAGTGAAACACATCCATCTGCCAGATTTCATTCCTCTGAGTACCCTTTGGGTTACATTCTACTGCTAATGGAGTCTGACTGTAAAAAGAACAAGCAGGACATTTCCTTACAATTTTCTTGGCTTGTTACCAGATTATGGAAAAATCCTTTTTTAAACCTTTACTATTGACATGATGTTTTTTTATGAAATTCTGAGGCCTCCAGCACATTTCCTATCAATAATTTATCAATCTCATCATTACCTTATGCTAGAGGGCCTGGCAGACCCGTATGGGATCAGATGTGAGTTATATATAAAGAATGACTCATATTCCTGATTATATCTTGTGACTGAATAAATAGTGAAGCTAATTCTGACTCATCAAGGATAAATTCTGCAGTCTCAAAATGTAATACCAGTCTTTCAGCATACTGAGAGTCAGTAACTATGTTGAGAGGTTCTGAAAAAATCCATTAATACCAACTGAATAGCACACAATTCTGATTTTTGAACTGAATATACGGACTTTGAATCACTTTACTTAAATATTCTGATTTGTAACCTGTCTTTCCTTGTTTGTTTGCATCTGTATAAAATGTATAAACTCCAGATATGGGTGTTTCTTGTACAATTTGAGTCAAAATCCAATCAGCTCTCTTTATAAATACAATTCTATCACTTTTGGGATATTTGCTGTTAATCTCTCCCAAAAAAATTACTGCAAGCTCTTTGCCAAAGTTCACTTTTTGCCCATAGCTTTTCAATGTCCTCCTTAGTTAAAGGTATGACAATTTCTGCTGGGTGTATTCCTGCTAATTGACAAAGTCTCAGTTTCCTTTCAAAATCAAGTCAGAGATTTTTTTCCACATAAGTTTTTAATTTTTTACTCTGTTTATTTGGTAAAAATATCCATTCCAATATTATATCTTCCCTCCTACAGGAATTTTAATGCGGAGGGAAGATATTATATTGGAATGGATATTTTTACCAAATAAACAGAGTAAAAAATTAAAAACTACTCTGCATTAAAATTCCTGTAGGGGCGCCGGGTGGTGGTGGTGCACGCCTTTAATCCCAGCATTCGGGAGGCAGAGGCAGGCAGATCTCTGTGAGTTCGAGGCCAGCCTGGTCTACAGCGTGAGTTCTAGGAAGGCACAAAGCTACACAGGGAAACCCTGTCTCAGAAAAAAAAATTCCTGTAGGAGAATGCCTAGAGGGTAAAATAATCAAAATGCAATCCTGCTTTGGATAGATATGATCCATGTGTCCTTCCTGCACTTTTTTTTCTACCAAGGCCAATTTTTTTCTCTGCTTCAGGTGATAATTCTCTTGGACTATTTAAGTCCTTGTCACCTTCTAAGGTTTTGAACAAATTATTCAGTTCATCATTTTTTACCCCAACAATAGTTCATAGATGAGAAATGTCTCCAAATAATCTTTGAAAGTCATTAACAGTCTGTAAATGATCTCTCCTAATTTGCACCTTTGGGGGTCTAATTTTTTGTAGACCTATTTTACATCCTAAATAATTAGTAGAATCTCCTCTTTGTATCTTTTCAGAAGCAATTTGTAATCCCAAGCAAGGCAAAATTTTCTTTACTTCTTCAAACATTCTTTCTAAAGTATCTGTGTTTGAGTCAGCTAGTAAAATATCATCCATATAATGATAAATTTTGGATTTAGGAAATTTATTCCATATCACTTCCAATGGCTGTTGTACAAAATAATGGCACAGGTTTGGGCTATTCAACATTCCCTGTTGGATATCCCTCCATTGTTATCTCTGAACTGGTTGAGAATCATTATAAGTTGGCACCATGAACCATGAACCTTTCTCTGTCTTCTTCTTATAAGGGTATTGAAAAGAAACAGTCTTTTAAATCAACAACTATAAGAGGCCATCCTTTAGGTAACAGAGTAGGCAAAGGAATTCCAGATTATAGAGAGCCCATTGACTGAATTAATTTGTCAATTGCTCTAAGATCTGTTACCATTTTCCATTTACCAGATTTCTTTTTAATAACAAATACAGGAAAATTCCAAGGGCTGGTTGATTCTTCAATATGCTGAGCATTTAACTGCTCTTGTACCAGCTCTTCTAAAGTCTGCATTTTCTCTGTTGTTAAAGGCCATTGCTGAACCCATACAGGCTTGTCTGTTAACCATTTTAAATTTAGAGCTGTTGGTGTCTTTGGAAAATCATCAGTTGTTGTGTCCTGTACAATCTGGATGGCTGGTGACCACTCATTAGAATAATACATTCTAATATTTCTCTCAGAAACATGTGCTTGTTTATGATTTGTTTCTGAGGTTGGAGGGATGTTAATTTGAGTATTCCATTGTTGTAACAGGTCTCGATCCCATAAGTTCATAGCTATGTTAGACACATATGGTTTTAATTTTCCTCTCTGTCCTTCTGGACCTATACATTTGAGCCATCTTGCACTCTGTTTAACATGAGATAATGTTCCAATTCCTAACCGCTGAATGTTTACCTCCTGAAGATGCCAATTTGGATGCCAAAATTCTGGTGCAATTATGGTCACATCAGCACCTGTTTCTACCAGACCAGACAACAAAAAATCATTTATTCTTATTGTTAATTTTGGTCTTTGTTCATTTATAGAAGTTTGCCAAAAACTTTTCTTTATGGTTTCTCCTGAATTTTCTGTTCTCTCTGTCTCCGCTGTTCCATCACCCCGAGTATCCTGGTTTATTTCAATCGGCTTTTGGTTATTTAATTGCTCTGAGTCGGGGTTTCTTCTATGACTGCAGGAAAGGTCTGAAGTGGATTTGCTGTGGGGGCCTGCCTGAGGCCCCTCTGGGAGTTTCCCGACTGAAGCAAAGGATTACCTTGTTTGTCCCTTGTTGATCTACATTCGTTGGTCCAATGTTTACCCTTACCACACCTTCTGCATACTCTAGAAGGAAGGGGCATTCTGTTACCATTGTTCCTTGAAGAAACATTGTTTCTAGGAACACCCTGTTTACAGTCCCTTTTCAAATGACCTTGCTTTCCACATCCAAAACATCTGACATTCTTCAAACCTCTTGAAATTGCTTCTCCTATCCACATATCAACATGGCTATGAGACTCAACATTAATTGTGTCTCTAATCCAATCTTCCAAGGGTGCAGATCTTACCTTTAATGGCCTGATTATTCTCTTGCATGCTGCATTCATGTTCTCAAAAGCCAATGATTATTATCTGCCTAGCTTCTGAATTTGGGACCATTCTCTTTACTGCTGAAGTTGGTCTTTGTAAGAAATCTGTGAAGGATTCTTTTGGGCCCTGTATAACTTTTGTGAATGACTCAGTTTTCTTTCCTGCTTCCTCAATTCTGTCCCATGCATTCATCACTTCCATTTGACATAGAATTATGGTTTGGTTATCTTATAAACATTGTCTTTGTATTTCAGCATATTGGCCTTCTCCAAGAAGCTGATCCTGGGAGATTTCCACACCTCTAGCCCTCCACTGACTTTCTATGATTTTAGCCTCATCTCTGAACCACATGTGCCACTGCAACTGTGCCCCATGTTCCAGGACAGCATTTACCAGCTCTTTCCAGTCCTGAGGAATAATCTTATTATAAGTTGACCAGGAGTTCAACATTTGCTTTACAAATGGGGAATGCATGCCATAAGATACTATTGCCTCCTTAAACCTTAAATCTAACATTTCAATTGGAGTCTAATTATTTTGTACATTTACTTGACCAGGTAGCTGCTGTATGGTTACTGGATAAATTAAGTTTGATTGTTTGAAAACAGGCTTCCTTTC
This sequence comes from Peromyscus attwateri, assembly GCA_902168425.1. Lineage (NCBI taxonomy): Eukaryota > Metazoa > Chordata > Mammalia > Rodentia > Cricetidae > Peromyscus > Peromyscus attwateri. Next base: position 28,259 of record CABHPP010104364.1, read on the forward strand.
TGTAACCTTATAATCCAATCCTGCAATATTTTCCCCCTTAAATTCTTCTGTCTGAGTCTGAATTTCTCTATAATCCATTTTAATAGGTTTTTCTAAAGTTTTTATCCTGACACTTAAGTTGACTATCTTTTTAAATTGTAAAATAAGGATAAGTAAAGTAATAATATGCATAATTGGGTAATGTACATCCCATCAACATTTATCCTCTCATATAATTGTTCCATTTTCAGACTGCTTGAAGTTTTATCAAACAAAGACCGGTTTCCTTTTATTGTACAGATAACACCCAATTTTTTAATGTGGAAAAAAATTTTCTCTTTTATGTAATTTTTCCCTTTAAAATATCTGATATCTTAATTGACATACCAAGTCTGCGTAGAACAGTAGAACTCCGAGGGAATTTCTAAACAGCTACCTAGCGTCCAAGATAGGAAGAGAGAGAGAGAGAGAGAGAGAGAGAGAGAGAGAGAGAGAGAGAGAGAGAGAAAGGAAAGAAAGAAAGAAAGAAAGAAAGAAAGAAAGAAAGAAAGAAAGAAAAAGAAAGAAAGAGAGCATAGCCCCTTATTCTGGATAAAATCTGAAATCCAGCCTCGTGCTCCCGCTTGAACCAATTTGAGCTTGAGATCCGGAGGCTTCTGTAAGCTCTGACCACATGAGATGGTGATTTGGCTGCAAGCAGCTCCATTGTAGGTGCAGCTACAGTCCAGTGGAGCTCTGACTGCGAGCAGCCAGACCATTAGCTCAGGCCAGGCCTGGGGCCTGTAAACTCCAGCCAAGTCGGGACTGAGCCAGGCCAAGCTGTGCCTGTAACCACCAATGGTTTTTAATGAATTCTTGCCAGGTGGGCACCAAATATAGATGTAATTCTAAATGGTCTTATTAAATAAGAAACACAGAGCCAAATAAAGAGTTAAAAGTCCAGAGATGGAGCAGTAGCCAAGAGCTAAGACGTCCTTATCTTACCACTCACTGCTGTCCTTCCCCTGAGAGAATTTCTTCTTGTGTCCTATCTTTTTATTGTCTTTCTGTTCTGCCTTCTCATTGGCTGTAAACCCAACCACATGACTTCCTCCTCACTGCCTGTCTTACAGACCTCCAGGTCTCTATGGTTCTTACTGAGATTAAAAGGTTTGGGGCACCACTTGGCTGTGTCCTTGAACACACAGAGATTCTGTCAGCCATGTGATTAGATGAAGGGCATGTGCTAACACTACCAGACTTCTGCTTAATGGCTAATGGATAGAACTAGAAAATATCATCCTGACTGAGGTAACCCAGACTCAGAAGGACAAACATAGTATGTACTCACTCATAAGTGAAGACTAAATGGGAGGAAAGGGATGGCCAGACTGTACCCCACAACCCCAGAGAGGCTAGCTAACAGGAAAAGACCCTAGGAGGGATACATGGATGATCCTGTGAAGGAGAAGTGGATGAGATCTGCATGAGTGGACTGGATAGGGGGGGTGACAGAGGGTGAGGAGTGGGGCATGAGAACATAGGGAAATGGGAGGGTCAAGCTGGAATAGGGACAGGGTGGGAGGACAGGGAGGAAGATACCATGATAGATGAGGACATCATGGGAATAGGAAGAGGCAGGGTGCTGGGGAGGCTCTCAGGAATCCACAAGGATGACCCCACTTGGGAGGCTGGCAGTGGTCTAGAGGGTGCCTGGACTGGTCTATTCTGGTGAATACCCTAACAGTCATCATAGAGCCTTTGTCCAGTGACTGGTGGAGGCAGATGCAGATACCCATGGACAGGCACCTGGCTGAGCTCTGGGAATCTAATCAATGAGAGAGAGGAGAGATTCTGCATGCAGGGGACGTTGAGAACATGATGGGAAGAAGTGCAGAGATGACTGGCCACACTGGTGGAAGCCCATGAACAGTAGACTGGTGGCTGTGGAGCCCCCATG
>CABHPP010104365.1:0-11401 GCA_902168425.1 Peromyscus attwateri
CGCGCGCACACACACATACACACACACACACACACACACACACACACACAAACTCCACACCCCACAACAATAATAATAAATAAATAAAATAATTCCTTTCTAGGTGATTGAGAGATTGCTCAGGGGTTGAGGGTGCTTACTACTCTTCCAGAGGACCTCGATTCAGTTCCCAGGCTCCACATAGTGGATCACAACACCTATAATTTCAGTGCCAGGGGATCCAACACCCTCTTCTGACCTCTATGATTTGCATGCATGTTGTTCATATATGTACACTCAGGCACACACACACATAAAATGAAAGACATATTTACTAAATCTTTCATCCACCCTGCTTCCCGGGACAGAAATGCCTCTATCTTGGACAGTAAGACTCAGACCAAGGACTCAGGCCACCACTGATCTGACGATCTAGGTACATCTTCATCTTGTCTTCCCTGGGCTCCCACCCAGACTTCTATCTTCTTCAAGATGCTGTTCTTTGGGATTTTTCCATTCCCCCAAACCTAACAGTGGAATGACTTCAGAAGGAAATTGTTGCTAACAGACTTTGTGGCGAGTCCATCTGTGCGGAGCTGCAACTCTAGTGCTCCTGGAAGACATCATCAATCAGTCACGGTGCCTTCTTCCCCACAGAGCCTTTGCTCACAACGCTTCTCAAGGTCACATTCTAGGTGGCCATTTCGTATTAAAAACAATTCTGAATGACACCTAATTACCAGTAGTCCTGCTACAGGATGACAAAGCAGGCCAGGTCACTCAACTGGCCAGCTAACATAAACGTGTGGACTCACACACTTCTTGACCCCAGGAGACTGAGTAAATGCCTCTAGAATTTCCAGATTAGGACAAAGGTCCCTGTCCTTCCTGTTAGTCCTAGATGCAATCTAGCCCAAATCCTTTCCCCTCCAGAGCTTATTCAGCCCCATGCCCACACACATCACAAAGAGAACAATTAAGAACTGCCGAGTACTAGCTTGTGGGAAGACTGAAACGGGTAGAGGACTCACTTAGGAGAACTGGTCTGGCATGAGGAGGGGGATATGACAAAGAGGCATCTGAATGATCATTCATCTCATGCCATCCAGGCCTATGTAGGAATAAACATGAAGCTAAGAACAAGGGAGTCAGGATCTCATCCAGCCTTGCTTGTAATTAGTGATGGATGAAAGATGCTTCCCCTCAGACGGCTCATCCCAAAATGAGCTCCACAGCTTCCAGCCCTAAAATTACACTTTTCTATCTAACACAAAAGCAACCTTGGCAGCCCCGAGGACCTCTTCATCTGGGCGGGCTAGGTACATCTACAGTCCTCACTGCTCCCCACCACACACACTGTGAGATCTCCCCCAACAGAGACACACACTGTGAGGGTTCCTCCCAACAAAGACATACACATAGACACACAGAGACACACACACATAGAGTGAGGGCTCCTCCAACACAGACACAGACACACACACAGACACACACACATACACACACACACACACACACACACACACACACACACACACACCCCGTGAGAGCTCCCATCCAGCATCTCCCTGGCAGCTGGCTCAGGGAGGGAGTGAGGGCGAGCTGCCTGCATTTGGAGACTTCACCTTCTCCAGACGGTAAGCAAACAGGAAGCCAGGGAGGAGTGATAATTGCTAAATTGACACTCTGACAGCACCTGTTGAGTTTCCTCTAATGATGTGAAAAGTCGGACGCCCAGGGAATAACAGTTCCTTACGGTTGTTAGTGTTGGTCGTGATGTTCCATCAGAGATGACGGGAACAGACTCCCCCTAATGATCTGTAACTGTTCTGTTTCTCTGGCCTCCAAGCTCACAAATATCAGCAAACCAGGTACATAAGCTATGCCTGCCATGTGCCCTTCCCTGGCACTGGTCAAAGACACATTGAATGCGATAGTAGAGAAAGAACTGGAAACCCACTCCTTACTAGCCAGACATCTATCGTGGTTACTTGGGGTACCAGGCTAGTTTCTTGGCCATTGAGCAGCAGTAAGAAGTCCATCATAAGATCAGAGAGGGAGCAAGCGTGAGGGGCTGGCCTGACTAGGAGCATCCTAAATGATGAGACCTGAGATCAGTCTTGGAAGATGTGTGGCTTCTAAGAACAACCCAACTGCCCTGAGCAACGGAGCATGTGTTCCATGTCCACAGCCAAGCTGCAGCAGGAAGTGAAAGTGAAGGTGAGCGTGGGCTGACAATGGAGGAGAACAGTGCTGTTCTTTAGGCTCTTGCTCATAAGATCTCTCAAATACATGATCTCACTGAGCTGAGGCAGGAGCCACAGAGCCAAACTCTCCTAGAGCTCCTCCTTCAAGGATGTGCGTATGGCTTTGCAGGCTGGCATGAGTGACCCAGTTTCACCTCCATGGAACCCAAAATGCTTGCGTCTCAAGCTAGCCCTGAAGTTCAAGTCAATAAGCATCTTCTCATTAGAGCAGAGTTCAGGTGCACGGACAAAGACCCACCCGATGGCTGTGATCTGTGAAACCTTAGGCAAGCTCTCCAATGGTCCTTTCTTTGTACTTCAGCAGAGTTGTGACGGGGATTAGTAAGGTCACACACACACACACACACACACACACACACACACACACACACACACCTGCTTCCCAACAGCTCTCTTTGAGCATGTTTCATTGACAGATCCTGTGTTCTAGGACTTTCTCTTATTCTCCAGAAGTCATGGTCCCAGGAAACAGAAAAGTCAAGAGTTGGCAAAAGTAAACAACATCACTGCACATTTTGTGAGTGGGGATGAAGGGACACAGACCTTGATGAAGAAGGGCAGACGCATCTCTGATTGTGTAACTAGCTCTCACCAGACTTAAGGTTTCATAGCAGGCCTCATGTATAGCATCAGAGAACAGAAACATAATGCCACCCTGCCTTGGAATCCAGCTGGGTGATATTGGGCAAGTGACTTACCCTTGGTACATCTCTACCTTCTGTCTAAAAATTAACGATCATAATCATGTCTAATGCATAGAGTTTTGGGAAGATTAGATAAATTAGTGTTCAGAACAGTATCTAAAAAGAACAAGAACAAGATATTTTTGGCTCAGCTATTCCGAGTACTGGGCCTCTGACTTGGGTTGGTGCAGTGTGTGTGTGTGTGTGTGTGTGTGTGTGTGTGTGTGTGTGTGGTGGGGGGGGGTTGTGGGTGTGTGTGGGTATTTTCCTTTGTTTCCACACATACAGCCTCATTCTAGAAAGAGTTCCTGGAATTGTCATTCTCTTCTCAGTAAAGCAGGACACACAGTGGATGCTCAAAAACAGTTGATAAACGTATGTGAATGGTCTTTAAAAGGCTTCAAATTTGTTTGCCTGAAGGAAATGAACAGATAAAGCTTTTTAAATATTCCAGTTGGGTTCTTGGTTAGTCTTCCTGTACCTCCAATTTCCATATAAATATTGTGAAGCCCAAATTCACAGATTTGAGCCCCTCAGCCTCTACATTTCCTGGTACTTAGGAAGACTAAAAGTGAGATCCCTCTCTCTCCCTATCCTCCCTCTCCCTCCCCACTCTGCCTCTCTGTCCACCCCCTCTCCTGGTACAAGGATACAAGGAGAGCCATGTTCCCTTCCCCTCCCACCTACTCTAAAATCCAGTAGTTGATGGGTTTCTAGGAGCAACCTGCAGAGGCTTCCCCAGAGCTCAGTCCTATTCCTAGCCACCCCAGGCAACAACATAATGTAGGAGGAGCTGGTCCTGAACAGGACAAGCATTTTCTGGCTTGCCTTGCCCCATGATGCTATGGGCTCTCACCCCAGAAGGCTTTTAGAATAGCCAACAGCCGTGTTTAGTAGCTGATATCAGGTTAGGGTTGGGGTGTTCCTCTAACATCCCACTAGCTCTTGGCTTTGGCGTATCAAACTGTTTGCTCCAATAGCGGCCGCATTTACACAGAGCACTCCCCAGAGTCAGGCATAGAGCCACTAGACAGGACAGTGTCCTAGGTGTTGCAGGACAGGGGACACAGAAGGATCAGTCACTGACAGACTGGGCAGCTAGACATCCCATACAGAAAGGGGAGAAACCCGGTGTTACAAAACAGTTCATCTGAGGCTCGGTCCAATGCTGGCCAAAGACAAGGATGTCTAAATCCTAGCTTTGCCCATAAAACAAGTCTCTAGAATCTTGGCCGGTTTAGACAGGCTATTTCATTGGACCCTCCACCTAAAAATATATTTTATAAAATTAACTAAATTTACAGTGTATACAATACTTTGGTAGGATAAACTCTGTTATTAAAACATTTCAGGAACAATTTACTAAACATTTGTTTCTTTGACCTAAATGGACCATAAGCCACAACAAGGGAGCCAGCCCTCCTTATGGCTAAGTACACTTGCTGGCCACTTCCAACCCATCAATAAATATTAGCAGCCAATTACAGCTGGAGACCAGGGAGGGATTAAAGTTCAAAGCATGCTAAGACTGCTCTCTTAAGCCATACATGATGAGCAGGGCCAAAGGGACGCTAGCTGCCCCTCTCCACCATCTGTAACAATACCAGCGGGAAAAGCATGTCATAGGCTCCCTTCTAATGGGGACCTACGCCCAAGAGGAGCTCAAACTGTCCACATGGCAAAATTCCAGTGGAAAATGGACACGGGAAACTCAGCTTCAGCTGTATTTAGGGACAATGCCAGCTCCTGTAATGCTAAGCAGAAACCAAAGCACGTATCCAACATTTGTATCCCAGGGCTCAATTTCCATGTATGATTTTGCAGTGCAATATGGCCACCGTTAAATGAGAAGAGCATTTTATTCAATTCAAACCCTGGGCGTACAGACCAAATCTTGCTGTCTTGTGTCTACACACTCACACTTCTCTTCAGGGATCATGCTGCTTATCAAAAATGGTTCCTTCAAGATCACCACGGTCTAGACCATTTTAAGCTTGAATTTCTGTTGAAATCATCTTGGGACACTGTTGGGAATTCTAGCACCACCTCTCAAGACATATTTTATTGAACTTAGATGTTCAAAATAAACATGTATGTGCACAGCTACAACTTCTAATATCACTCAAACCATTATCCATCTGGTCCCGATCTAGGTTCCTCACGGATGATGTCACATGCAAGGCTTCCTCAGTCAACAGTAGATGAGATGACAGCATCACCCTCTATCCAAATAGAGATGTACTCTCCAACCTGTGATTAAAACTGTTGTGTAATAGGCAAGGTTATCCTAGGAAAAAAATCTGCCGGAGTTCGGAGGACAGAACCTAGACCAACCCAACCCTAGAAAACTTATGCATGCTCTAGTATCTACAGGGTACATGTGTCTAGCTCTGTGTCCACTGATGTCTGGATTCCATGGAGGAAACAAAGGGAGGCCTGTGTGCATTCAGCCCTTTCTGCTTCTAAAGATCTGTCAAGTCCCTGGCTGTGAATGGGGGTTGAGTGGAGCATTCTGAAGTAATTTGAATTCCCTGGAGGGTTCGGGCCATTTGCTTTTTGAATTGTGCCATAATACATTTTAATTTGTTTGTTGTGGTGAGGATTATGTCAGAAGACAAAGCCTCACCCTCGGTGGGAGGCAAGTGGTCACAGGCCTTGTAATGGCCCACTCTGTTGAGACTCGCAAAACATACTCACGTTAATTACAGTTGGTTCACCCAACCCCATCACTGTAAGGTGGACTACTACTTCATGTATTACTAAGAAAGAAAGAAAGAATGCTGCCATTAAGTATACCAGGCTTCCTTTGTAAGATGCATCTGGAATTCTTAGAGGCTGGAGGTGAAAACATGGCTTAGGTTCGAGGAAAGGATATTCGCTTTTACTCTCAGCCTGGGAGCGATGTAATTAACCCTATCATCCCAGAAGGGGAAGAAGAGGTACAGGAGAGGCCCCACCCAAGGGACAACATAAGCAGCAGGCTTGGGACTTGGGTTTCTGAACCAGCTCTTGGCGTTGCCCCTCAGATTTCACAGCCTCCCTCAGGCTAAGCAACCCACCCATTGGTGCCAGCCAGGAGACACGCGGGACAGAGAGATGTCCTCCCTCGGACTTTCCTTCCTTTTCCAGGAAACCTCACCCCCTGTCTTGTGCCTCTCAGGCTGCAGAAACTGCATGTTCTGCCCAGCTCTGAAACTGTAGGTTCATCTCTCTCCATGCTCCCATGCTCTCGTCTGGAACCTTACCCCAGCTGGAAACCTGGGAAGCATTCTCCATCTTCCTCAACCCCACTCCTCCTAGCCCCACCCTCTACTCCTGCACTCCCACACACCCAATGCTCTTCCATCATGGAGTGTCTATGGGGCCGAGGGGTCAGGGAGTAGAGTTCAGCCCCTTCTGCCTGTACTCTGGAGCAGCTATCCAGTTGTTTCTCTTTCCCTAGTTTTTTTTTAAAATCCATCTCTGAGATCATCTTCACACCTAATCTCCAATGAAACACTGAAAGTGGCCCTTGTAAAATAATCCAAATTGTCCTAGCTTCTCTTTGGCTTCAGGCTTTTTCCATCATTGCCTAGGTCTTCTTAAGCCTTGCGTGCCAGGACCCCATTCTCCATAAAACTGTAGGCAGCTCATGAATTCCAGAAGACCAGCAGTGTTAGAATCAGGGCTCAGCTGCTACTCACTCAGTTTGATTTTACTCATGCCGTTCCATCAGCCTGGGATGACACTCCAAAGCTAACACTTACCCAGCTTCTAAAACTGGCTCAGATACCTTTCTTTTTTAAAAAAAAATATATTTATATTTATTGTATGTATATTGTGAGTGTCTACATGTCTGTATGTGTGCTACCTGTATGCCTGGGCCCAAGACAGCTAGAAGACGGCATCAGATGCCCTGGAACTGGAGTTCTCAGTAGTTGTTGGTTGGCTCATGTGGGTGTGGGAACGAAATCCTTGTCCTCCGCAAGAACAGCAAGTGCTCTTGCTCACTGAACCATCTCTCCAGCCCCTACAAGACCTTTTCTGAGCCAGAGATCATGACATCTGTTTTGTTATTTAACATGTACGTGCATGTCTGTCTGTGCGCGTACTGTGTATGTGTGTGCTCATGTTCATGTGTGAATGCGTGCTGGTATGCATGCATGTGGGGGCCACAGGTTAATTTCTGGTCTCGTCCTCAGAAATATCATCTATCTCATCCGAGACAAGGTCTCTTATTAGCCTGGGGGTTACCAATTGGACTAGACTGGTTGGCCTCTGATCTCCAGGGATTCCCTGTCTTCACCCCGCTCCCAGCTCTGGGGTTATAAGCATGTGCTACTATGCCCAGCTTCTTATGTGAATGCTCTAACTCAAGCCCTTGTGCTTGCAAAGCAAGTGCTTTGCCAAGCGAACAACCTCCCCAGCCCCCCAACCTCATTTTTGATTGCTTTAAGCGCTAACATACTACAATGATCTCTTCTTTCTGCACATGGCGAATTCTGCCTGTGTGTGTTGGGGAGGGGGCTGCAGCTGTCCCTCATTCCCACCTGGAAATGCCTGGCAGAGTGTCAGTGCAGGGGAGCCAGTCAATGCAGACTGGCAGAAGGGGGGAAAAAGCCAGCCTTAGTGCTAGTTCAATCGCGAGTCCCTCCCCCAACCTTAAACGTTAAGGCTTCCTTGGACTCCTCTGATGTGAGCCCCCAGGTGGAAATTCCCCACAGGGCTTCCATCAGGACTTGACTCCTGCCCACCAGCCAGAGTGTGACTCCTTTCTGTTCTTTCTGTCCTTACTTCTGAGGAATGAAGGCTGCCCTTGAACCCCAGTCCAGGCGTGGCTCTTACTGACTGAGCTCCATCCTATACCCAATGCCTATTAAAACCTGCCTTGGTACCTGCCAGGTGCTACGGGTCTGGCTGAGCTCCAGCCATTCCGGCCTGGCCTGGGACCACCATCCATAATAAAGTAATCTGAGCTCTCTGGAGTCAGGGCCTTGACTTTGGGGATTTTAGGAAGTGCTTTCTCTGCCGGGGCACCAAGAGTTGGGCTGCAATTACTGGACCCTTAGAGTTTACATCCCTCTTGTTCTGTTCCTTCTTGTCTCTCGGAAACACCCAGAGCACCTCTCTGACTCTACTTTATCACACTGTCCTCTTCCAAGCAGCCTGACGCTCCCATACCACCCTGCCTCATCCCACCCCACCCCAGCAACCACATTTTCACCTATTCTGTGCTGGGTAGCCTGGGTGACTATAGGAAAATACTACTCAGCTTGGTCACCTTGAAGGCTATCACCCACATAGCCTGCTATTCTTATGTTTCCCTGCCTTGTGACCAAGAAGCATGGACACACAAGTACTAAAGGCTTACAATAGCCTTACAGGGCTGCAGCCTGCTGGTAACAGACCCAGTTTATTAATTATGTGCATATGTGTGTGCATGTGTATGCACATATGTGTGCATGCATGTGTTCGTGTGTAGGTGCCTGCAGAGACCAGAGGAGGTGGATCCCTCCGGAGTTAAGGTTACACACAGTGTGAACTACCTAATACGGGTGCTGGGAAGCAAACCTGGGTCATCTAGAAGAACTCTTAGCCACTGAACCATCTCTCTAGTCCTAACAATATACTTTACATAATTCAAATATACCTATATTTCATAAGGTGATTCTTTAGCTTACTGATAATGAATGTAAGTTGAATCATGACAGAGCCCAGAAAAGAAAAAATTTAGGGCACAGTGTGGTGGTACATTACTGTATTCCCATCACTTAGGAGGAACAGAAGGACAGTCATGAGTTCAAGGCTACCCTGGGCTATATAGTGAGACCTTGTCTCAAAAACAAAAACCAACCAACAAACCGGAATTGAAAACGAAGAAAGAGAAAAATCAATAATGAATAAAAATGCTTACATTTTTAAAGAACTGAAAAAAAATATATGAGGGGTTTGATCTAGATGTAGAGAGCTTGCCTAACACCCAGTGTGCTCCAAGCATTGCGTTCCCATCCCCAGAGCTCACACTTGCTCCCTCCCCCACCTCTCTCTCTCTCTCTCTCTCTCTCTCTCTCTCTCTCTCTCTCTCACACACACACACACACACACACACACACTAGAAAACATACATGAAAGAAGGAAGCCTTCTACTCAGCTTGACTTACACATAACTTGAAACAATCTTACAAATTCTTGACTTAATAAACTCAAGACTCAAGTACAGATTAAAACAATAAAAGCTAGCAAAAAAAAAATCTATTCCCATCAAATGTGCAACTAGAATTTAATATTTTGCTAGCTTCCAACCACCAAAGTCCCAGTTTTACACATTTTTTATTGTATCTTTCTAAAGGTGGAGCTGTCAAGCAAGGAGGCTCAAACACGTTTGAACAGCCTGTTTCTTTGACGTAGAACCTTTCAGTATCTGGACCTACCATACAAGGATCTTCACGATGCTACAAGTGTAGGGGGCGTGGGTGAGAGGCGAAGCAGAGGACAGTGCTAAGTTTCTCAGTTCAAATCACAGCTCTGCTACTTATCAAGCAGATGACAATTTGGGGGAGCCTCAGTTGTCACATCTATAAAGTGGACATAGCAAAATCTAGCTCATATTATATGATCTATATGTGTAAATTCCCCTTTTCAAGAAAATATTCTACAGTTACTTTTTACTGTTACCATCTGCCTTGTGTAACCTCACCCAGTCTGACCTCACTGGACCCCACTGTGTGCTTCAGGGGCACGGGTGACCTCACTGAACCCTACTATGCACTTCAGGGGCACGGATGACCTCACTCTTTGAAATCAGTGCTGGAGAAGGCACACTCAGTAAGTCTGCCCTCCCTACTGAGGAGTCCAAGCACCTCCCCTCCCATCCATCACATTATGCATCCTGCAAAGTCCTCTCAGGAGTGCTGGATAAAATGTAGACCAGAAGAATGAGCCTCCGTTCCCTGCAAGCCAAGAGACTCAGCGAGGCCAGCACTAGTAATTCGCCTTCTTCTTGCAACTAACATCCAGCTGATGTTATATCTGTGACAGACCTGGCAAAGCTCACAGAAGAGCAGCATGGATATGCACCAGAGGTCCCCCACCGTGGAACCTTTGTGAGAAAGAATGGGCTTCGGCCAAACCAGAGCTCTGAAGTGCCACCCCATCCCTGAAAGGATGCACACTGCAGTCGGCCATTCCAAACAGCTGCCTTCCAGTGGGTGAGGCCTTCTAGACCTCCCTAAAGGCTCAGTAGCTCTGTCTCCTTCCAAAAGTTCAGTGAGCTCTGCAAGTTTGCAGAAAGTGGAAATTGAGGGGCAACCATGACCTCAGCCTGGTGCCTAGGAGATGACAGTGGCCTGTAAAACATGGCTTCTGAGCCAGGAGAGGGAGCGGGTAGGCTACACACCTTCATACTGAGGCTTCTGGTGTGCACTGGACTATCTTAGGCAAGCCAGGATTTGTGGCCACTTCAGTGTTGGGGAACAAAGTAAGGCACTAGAGGTTTGTGGCCCCTCCCCCAACCCCTGGGCTGCCTGTGGAACAGGACTAAGGTGACCTGGGTGCCCCAGTCACTGCTCACCTGGACAGCGAAGATAATGGCGTCTGCTCAACCTACTTCACAGAAGTGGCCACTGGCCATCTATAAAGATATCAAACACCCCGGCAAGCACTGTTCTCTCCCTCCTGGCGAGGCTACCTCATTTAGGCTGAGTTTGATGCTCCTGGGTAAAGTACTCTCTTGCCATCTTTAGCTGTAGAATTAAAGAACCCTTATGGCCTCTGAAACCTTTTCAGGCTCCATCATCCTTGACCAAGGCCCCGAGGGAAATGCTTGTTCATAAACAGCCATGGCTCACCCTCCCTTAGTGACTGCAAAGAACCACTGACCACTTTCCTCAGGACTTTGCCTGTGTGCACTCATTCCATCCTTTCAGCTACCTGATGAGGCGGGGTTATCCGATAACCCATTTTACAGATGGTGAAGCTGAGGCCAGACGAGGTTAAGCTAATTTACCTGGAACTGCATTGCCTGAGTTAAGAGGAGACAGTGCCCTGTCAACAACTTCAAGCTTGATGATCATTTCAGTTTGGTAATAGTAGTAAAAGAAGATGAGACTGGATAGTAGCCACTGCTCACACACGTACCACTTGCTCTGCACTAAGGCTTACTGGCATAACAGGGATCATCAACACGCTCGGTGGTCATTACATCTCAAAAAAGTAGAAACAACCATTATCCTCTGGTTAGCCACCAGGAAACTGAGGCATAGAGAGGGAGGCTGTGTGGTCTACTCATTTCTCCGCTCGAGAGATGACTGATAAGTTTTTCGCACCCTGACAGGCCTCTCCGCCAATGCAGCAAATCAAATCAGACCAAATCAGGAAAAGGTCCAGTTTAAGGGGTAAAGTGTTCCTGGGTGATTCCCTGGTCCCACAGAGAGGAGAAGGCGATGAGAGGCTGGAAGAACCACGTGTCCGGTTTCCCAGACGCAGCTTAAATAC
>CABHPP010104366.1:0-24245 GCA_902168425.1 Peromyscus attwateri
TCTCTCTCTCTCTCTCTCTCTCTCTCTCTCTCTCTCTCTCTCTCATAGTATTCATTAGTTTGTATTTAAAATAAAGTCTGTATTCTGATCTCAGTTGATATTAGGTATCTGAAAATTAGGGTAGAATCCATACTTTCAAGTTCCAGGAAAGAATGTTGACTAAGTAGTAAAGACACATTGAGAGTTGCAGTCATTGGCCTACACTTATACCATAATATGCAACTAAATTGTACTTCTCCTCCAAGCTGTTTTAACTCTTTCCTAGAGACATGTTCTCACTAGAGCCCGGATTCTTGGTCCTTCGATTCAGTTTCCCGAGTGCTGAGATTGCAAGTGTGCAACAATACACTCAATAGAGGAGTAATTCTTCACTAGTTTCATGTTTAATGGAATTGGGTCAAATAAAGTATGAGTTTAGCTGCACATAACAGAAATCTAAGACACAGAAGGTTAAGCATGATGAAATTTCATTTTCTATCGCTAGATGTAAGTCTGTGGCATAGTCGTCCTATCCAACTCCAATCTGCACACATTCATGATCTAAAACTCAGGCAACTATTTAGTCACCTAGATATTTCAGGTGGATAATATGAAGCATTATTTTGAACTGTAAGTATTGATACATCCTAACATATAATAAATCCAGAAAAATAGATTTATAGCCAGCAAACCACTCATTAAGTAATAGTACCTAATCTAACATCAAGAGCCCTGATTACTAGATAGTTATGGTAAGATAAGTCCATGAACACAAATTCACATTGCTTCTAATAACAGAAATATATACATGCATACATGCATATATATAATGAAAATAAATATATAGCCATATTTAAAGTTAAAATTGATACTAAACATCATATAGACAAAATTAAAACTTTATGCAGGGTATGTGACTCAATGATTATATCAAACAAGTATTATGATTATTATCAGTGATAGAGAAAATGTAGAGAGTAAGAATTTAATTTTTGAAAAATAATCAATACATGATGATCTCTCAGAAGTTAGGGAGTCATGGCAAAAATACAGCAATGATTAAAGTACAAAATAACAATAAATAGTATTGTAGATGAAATTCTAAATGGTCTTATTAAATAAGAAACACAGAGGCAAATGCAGAGTTAAAAGCCCAGAGATCAGAGCAATAGCCAAGAGCTAAGACCACTTTATCTTACCACACGCTGCTGTCCTTCCTCAGAGAGAGAGAGAGAGAGAGAGAGAGAGAGAGACAGAGACAGAGAGACAGAGACAGAGACACCTTCCTGTGTCCTGTCTTTTTATTGCCTTTCTATTCTGCCTTCTCATTGGATCTAAACTCAACCACATGATTTCCTCGTCACTGTCTATACAGACCTCCAGGTCTTTATGGTTGGTACTGGGTTCAGGTCACCTTGCTTTGGATGTGTCCTTGACCACAGAGACTCTGCCTGCCATGTGATTGGATTAAGGGCATGTGCTACCACCGCCTAACTCCCGCTTATGGCTTGCTGTGACTTCTGATCTCTAGGCAACTTTATTAACATACAAATAAAATCACATTTCAGCACAAATAAAATATCACCATATAGTACTGCAGAAATATATTAATGATGGAACATAAACTACTAAAAATCATCCTAAATGTAAAACAGAAATAGATTTTAAAAAATATCATAGGAAATTGCATCAAGTGTAGATAGTTGAAAAACAGAGTTAGTCTAAAATCTTATGCCTTTCCCATAGAGAAGCCCATAGAATCTGTAAACAGGAAATGCCTAGAGATATAATAAAATAATATTTTAGAGAGATGTAAAAAAAATTGGATATTTCTCATAAAATCATTAGAAATTAGAGCATAAGCCCTCCCGTAACAGTATTAAATATTCATCACTTTTCAGGAAAACAAAACAGATGATGAAACCTGGTCATCTTTCAAATTTCACTTAAGGAAAATACTCTGTGAGCATTTGCATGGAAAGCAGATTAGCAGCCAAAGCATTAGAATTCCATCAGCTCCATACAATAACTGTAATACTCAGCTCTAGAAAGCTGTGTCCTCAGTGTTTTGAGTAGGATTAACCTAAACAAACAAACAAAAAACAGTTGACCAACCAACAATGATACATTTCAAGCATACAAAGTCTTAAAAAAGGAGAAAATACCAGTCAATGTTTGTACTAAGTGTACTTCAGACAGCTATGTGAAATGAATTTCAATAAAACAAAATAAGAAAAGTTTTGAAGAACAAGTACTATTCTAAAAGAGTGTACCGTGGATAAATGCCACTTCATGATTAGAGATCTAAGGAAGTACACTCTGACATCATAAAGTGGAGTAAAATGGAAATAAAAGTTCACAATAAAACTGAATGCACTTAAAATTAATAACCTCATAATTATCACTCAGGGACCTAGCGTTCAAAATTTAAAGAAAGGCCTTGATACAAAATTTGAGTGAAAATTGTTCAGAAAGCAATTTCACCCCAGCATAACCATGTCAACCAGAAGCGAGGTGACCGTGGCATTTAATCGAAGGAGGGACTAATTTAACCTGTGGAAACCAGTAATTAAAATTATGATATGACAGTTGGAAGACAAAAATGATACAGTCATTTAATACATGTAGGTAAAGAGTTTAATAGCATTAATTATATATCCTCTCTCTTTTTTTTTTTTAGCAAATTACGAACAGACTACAACTTCATCAATAAGATGAATGTCTACAAACAATTCTCATGGTGAAAAGTTAAAAAAATTATGTCCTTTGTCATTGAGAACCAGACAAGCCCTCTTTCAGCATCATGCCTAAGATTAGGCAAACACATAAAGTATATAACACTGGCAGAAATTTCTTGTTAGTTACAGCTATGTGATTGTACTTGTAGAAAAGAAAAAAAGTGCAAAGACACATTATTAAGTTAATGAAACTTCATCTAGTATGCTATGTGTACATAGTACTGATATATATTATTATTCTGTACACCAGTAAATAATTCTACAATAACTTTGCAAATAAAACAATAATTAAATCAAAAATTAATATAGCAAAATTCATAAAATAAAACACAAATTCTAAATAAGATGTGGCAAAACTTTTTTAAGCAGTTATATAAATTCCAATGGATAGCAAAATTTTCTTTTGATAAGATGATTGTAAAATAAGTTTTATAAGTAGAATTCAGACCTGAATAATTTTTGGTTCCAAGTCCACATACTAAAGAACTTTTCTTACAGTATCTATAACAGATGAAAATCAAAACTAGGATCATTGACATTGTCATAATACCATCTAACAAGAGCTATGTGTAGATCAAACCTCATCCCAGAACAGAGGACCTCTCCTAATCATAACATATATACGCTACCATAACAGTTAGGAAAAAGTATTTATATTTATATCCTTCAAATGATGTAAGGTAAAAAAAACTCCAAGCACAATGGAAATGTTAAAAATTGTGAAGTATAGATAAATAGTGAAAAACAAAGAAATCGAAGATGTTTTTACAGTTGTTTAATAGAAATAGCATATTTTGAGAATAAAGCTTTAAAAAGTTGTTGTTTGATAGCTTTAAATGTGGGACTATAACAACACATTTTCAGGCTGTGCTGGAGAGGTGGCTCAGTCGTTAAGAGCAGTAGCCTGGATTAAGAGGACCTGGGTTCAATTTCCAGGACCCACAGGGTGGCTCACACCTGCCTGCATGTAACTCCAGTTCCAGGGGACCAGACACCCATGGTAAAGCACCAATGGACATAAAATAAAAATACATAAATTTAAGAAAAAAGGTAACACACTCTTTGATGCCTTTTTAGGAAGTCCCAGGAAATTAGTACAGTCACACTTTAGAACAGTAGTTCTCAGCCTTCCTAACACTGCGACGCTTTAATACAGTTCCTCATGTTCTGGTGACCCCCCCAACAATAAAATTATTTTTTGTTGCTACTTCATTAACTAATTTTGCTGCTGTTATGAATCATAATGTAAATAGTTTTGGAGATAGAGGTTTGCCAAAGGGGGTCATGACCCACAGATTGAGAACTGCTTTAAATACGTATTAAGAATCTCTTTTCAATAAAAGAGAAAAATAGTGTATGAAAAACAAAAACTTTTTTTCATACAATATATTGTGGTCAGTTTCCCCCTCCCACAACTCCTACCAGAATGTCTGGCCTTGGTGAAATTTCTTAATAAAGACCCTCAATATCAACCATAAATATCGGCTTCTTTTCAGATTGTAAACGTATTCATTGAAGCATATAGTAAAATAGGAAAAATTGAGTAACGAATTGTTTTTGCAAATAAAAAAAGAATAGAATAAAATAGGATAACATAATTGTTAAGTAGTTGCCTATATTATGAATTTCTAAGATTCTAATTATATTACAAAAGACAATGGAATTTATATTATTTTCTACGATTTGTACTGAATTTAAAATTTCCATAATTTTGAAAGTAAAAATAAAAGCGGATCCCACTCCTAACAGGCAGAATCAATAAAACAAAAGAGTTGAATATTTGACTAAAGGCGATAGTATTAGTTTTATGAAAATCAAGAAGAAAGTCCTAAACACCAGTAATAGTAAATTGAAAAGGAAGTATATTTAGAAAATATAATTCTTAATTTTAATATAAAGATACTGAAAATTAAATATATAAAAGAGATTCTTAAAGAGTAAGTATATAAAAGTTCTGCCAAGATATATAGAGATTTCTAAGGAATAATGGTACATTTAGCAAAGCTGTATACTAACACATTCAATTATCTTGTTTTTTAAACTATGAATCATGTGATATTCATTCTAGAGAAAAACATCCTAAAGTCTGATTCCTTAAGTATGGAAGTATGTATCACTCCATTTAAAAGAAGAATAAAATACAATTATAAAATGATAAAACTGATGTATCCTATAAACAACAGATTAGAATAATGGAATATATTCTCACCTACCATGCTGTGTTCAGAGAAATCTGAGTAGCTAAAGGATACCATAGGATGTGCCTGCAGATTGGTTCCCTCAAAAAGAGGAAGTGAGGGCACATTTTTACATTTGGCAAATGGAAACATCATTACACAAAAAATTTTAGTACAATCTTTTCTATTTCTTTCTGTTGTTACACTAGAACACTTTCAAAACAAATATTGGATTATCTGGTATTTTTTTGTTTGTTTGTTTTGATTTTGTTTATTGCCTTTATATTCTGAGTACTAAGTGACAAAAGGACATATAAAGATAGATAAACACTAAACACATGTAGCAAAGGAGAAGTGGGAAGAGGGAAGGGGAGAGATATGAGAAAGAGAAGTCAAGAATGCTGTTCAAGTTGTAGGTTAAATAAGTCTACTCCTTGATCAGGGAGAGTCAATATTTAGGCAATCTAAGATAAGTTTTGCAAAATTTATTGATAGTCTTAAAAACTTCCTCAGCAATACCACTGTAGTATCTTGGGATTCAGACCAAGGGAATGATCAGAAATTTGGACAAACATTTTTGTCAAGTATGGTCATCATGGTAGCAAAAAAAGAATGCATCACTGAAAAACTCAACACCTTGAAACTTAAGAGGTGATATGTGCAGCCTTTTAAATAAATTTTTATCAGGGGCTTTTAATGATGTAGATAAATGCTTAGGAGAGTGTGTGCCTCAGTATTCCTAAGTAAATAGAATAATATCGACTATATGAACAATTGTCAGAGAATCGACACATAGATTAATAAGAAGAGCACATATACACGTGTTAGAAGTAATATAGGGTTCATATTTGAAAAGTCCATTTTCATCTCTTGTTACCAAGCATCCCCTAAGTATCCTTGCCACCATGATGAAATGTACTTTTAAAATATAGTCTTTGGTTTAATTTTCATCAGTGTTGACTTCTGTCTCACCATGAAATACTTTGATTCAGCAAGTATTGTTGGATGCCTACATTGCTCCAGGCAAGAAGTCTGATGAAAATCAAAGTAACAAGGATCCTCTAAACAATGTGTTTGCTGCCTAGTTGGCATAAAGCCAGCAAGGCATAAAAGTCCTTTTAAGAACCTACAGCATTTTGTGTGGATTGTCACCCTGTGCACCTTCCTTCTTTCTGCTGTAAGACTCTTCTTTTTATCAACATGCTATGTCTGAAGCACACATGTCCTCGTGGCTCTTGCTTCCTACACCTATTTGCTCCCCCTGTGCCGGCAACACCAATTCTTAACCATGACTGCACATTAGAATCACACTGGCAAGCCTTGAAGAAGCTCTGCCTCCTTGACCTTGCTCTGCACTTTGCTCCTAAGAGTTCCTGATTTAATGAGTCTTGGATGGTGCCAACGCCATCTATATTTTAGGGCTTCTGGAATCGGGTACCCGTAGAATGACATTACATGATTTGGCTGTCTTTCCAGTTTCATTTTCTAGTAAGCACCTGGATTTTAGGATATTCCTGAAGAGGTTCTGCTTTTTCATGACTCCGTGTTTAGAATTTCCCTTTTCCCTGACGTGTACTTCTTCCTCCTCCTCTGCTGGTCATATTTTTATGTGTGCTTGCATGTATGCATGTACATTGTGTGGGTTCTTACATGTGTATGTACCAGTATATGTTCACATGTGTGGATGTGAAGGCCTGAGGTCCATGCCTGGTATCTTTCTCACTCTTCTTCTAGTACACGCCCCATTATCATTTGAGACAGAACTTCTTACTGAACCTGGCACTAACTGGTTTCCTAGAGAAGTTGCCTAGCCATCCATCTCTGGGGATCTGCCTGTCTCCATCCCATTTCACCTCCAGTGCTAGAGTTACAGATACGCATGATCATACTCAGACTTTTAAAATAGGTCCTGGGGATCAAAATTCAGGTCATCATGCTTGAGCATCAGGAACATTGCCTGCTGGGCCCCCTCCCAGCCCTATATTAGTCATAATTTAAAAATCTATTCATCCCCACACTAGGGAGGTCCTCTCCCTCTTCTCTACAGGACAGTTAGCTGCCCCATGTTGTTCTCTATAAAAGCCAAAGAACATCCAATATGGAGAACTGGGTCTTGCAGCAAGAAAAACCATTACAAAGAAACAAATTGGTTTTGACATTTCTGTACATGGACATCCATCCTACAGAACTGTAGCATGAATTGTTAGAGGGTCTAACAATAAGAAACAAACCTGGAGCCAGGTATTGGGGTGAATGCTGAAAGATCAGAGAGACAGAAAAGGCCACAGCCAACCTCACTTTGCCAACTTCTCAGCTGATCTTGTTTCCTCAGACCGGAAGCCTCTGAGTCCTCATCTGAATGAATGTCAGCTGAACTGCTGCTAAAAGCCTAAAAGCTTAACCAGGCTCTAGTTCCTGGTCTTCACACCTTATATACCTTTCTGCTTCCTGCCATCACTTCCTGGAATTAAAGACATGTATAACCATGCCTATCTGTTTCTGGTGTGGCTTTAAACTCACAGGGATCCAGATGGATCTCTGCCTCCAGAATGCTAGGATTAAAGGTGTGTGTGCCACTATTTTCTGGCATCTATGTCTGTCTAGTGGCTATTCTGTTCTCTGACCCCAGATAGGTTTATTAAAGTGCACAATATATTGGGGGACACAATATCACCACACAGAACCCTTATTACATTGGCTGGTCAATTCCCCTTACTTCTCTTGTCTTTCTACCATAACAGATTGGGAGTTCTTTAAAGGGAGGTTTTTGTTTGTTGGTTTGTTTTGTTTTGTTTTTTGTTTTTTAATCATGTAGATGTTTTTTTTTATTTCTAAATACTTCAACCTAAAATTTCTAGGCCCTCATATAATATCTTTAAAATAAATATAAGAAAATCGCCAGTCCAATTAAAGATAAGTGCCAAATATATACCACAAAACAAAATACAGTAAAAATTCAATGGATACCAAGATGGCTGGCATAGTTTCCACTCCATCTGAACACAGTAGGAACCATCAGGTTCACAAAGGCCAAGATGCGGTGTGAAGATGGACAAGATGGTTGACCAGTCCAAGACTACTCTTCCCCAGTGGTTCAGAGGATGAGTATCTTGATTTGACAGGGTCTCTAGAGAGTTTTCAAAATACCCAGAAGTGAGTGGTGCATGTCAGTCCCATCTTCCTCCTCCATGACTCACACAATTGTGTTTGATATTTTCTCAACAGGTGACATACACTTTGGAAATACAGCATTATCGGGTCCACTAATAATCTCCCATTGCATAGAAAAGTGGTTGGTGTGAAGCATATGCTGTGTACATGGTTTTATAAATAAAGGTGCAATTGTATAAGCTTGATGTTTGGATTGCATTTGCATATCTGGAAATGAAAAAGAATGGAGAAGGCATGTGATACACAGTACAGGCCTAGCAAAAGCAAAGTGTGGATAGTAAAATGATTGGAAAATAAAAAAAAGTTAATAATGAAATAGATGATTCAAGTAAGAGATTTAATGGAAGGAAGGTTTTTACTTTACACTAAATGTAAAGTGATAGACATTTAGAGTTGGAGACTTTGCCCTCCCTGTAATAGAAACACCTTGAGCATAAGCACAACATGAACTTCAACTCAAGACACAGTGTAGTCCTCAGGTTTATGTAGAGTGAAACTAAGATAAAATAGATGCTGAATACTGAGAATCTCACAATTAATAGCATTGTTAATGACTGATGTGATATAACCCCTTAACTGAGCTATATCATAGGAAATAAATGACTGATATTAGATAAAACTAATGTTATGTATATAGGAATAATATCATACATATAGGGAATGTATGATAGGGAAGGGCCTACAGAGGATGCACATATATGAATAATGAGGGACAGTGACATGGCTCAGGGGGTAATGAAGCTTGCCATTAAGCCTGACAACCTGGGGTTATTGGATACCAGAGATCCTTCTGGTGGAAGGAGAGAATTGACTCCTACAAGCTGTCCTCTGATCTCCATATGCACGCCAGTGCATACACACACACACACACACACACACACACACACACACACACACATACACATACATACACATACATACACATACATACACATACACACACACACACACACACACACACACACACGCACGGAGCTGTAATTTAAAAGTATATGAACTTTTAAATTTATATTTTTAAATTAAATTTTAAAAAGTCTGTGAATGATGAAATGAACTTTAGAACTGTTCAGAGTGAAGACAAATTAAGCAGGCAGAATTGGTGGGTGGCTCTCTAAACTTGGTCAGTGTATGTTGGGAGGCAGAGCCAAATGAATCCTGTAGACAGCTATCATAGAAACAACAGGTCACCAAGGTTAGTGTAGAAGAGGACACTGACTCATAAGGCAAAGAGGCTGAAAGTAAGGGCCACAGTTTATCTTTCAGGAGAATAAACTACCAGGTATTTGGAGCCAAGTAAAATGTAGACATTATTTGTGGGTTTTGTAGATGTCTGATGTTTTGTTTTTATAAAGCAAAATGTTGAATCCTATTTGGATCTTTTTAAGAAAGTAATTTTTGGAAGATAATTTCCTTACTGATTTCTAATTATTTATGCTTTTTATTAGAATATAGGTTTTTGCCATGATTATTCATAATTTGCATCTCTAAATCCATCTGTTGGGATCTGGGGCGATATCAGTCAGTAAAGTTACTGCTGAGCATGTATGAGGACTATCCTAAACTCAGATTCTCAGTACCACATAAAAGTCAAGCTGGATGCCAAGTGCCCATAACCGTAGCTTTTGGGCTTTGGAGACAGGCAGATCCCTAGAGCTCTCTGGATAGCAAGTCTAGAGGAATTAATTCCTGATTGACCCTGTCTCAGACAATAAAGTATAAAGCAATCAAAAAAGACATCTGGTATTAAACTGACCTATATACACACATATACCCTCCAACCCACCCACACAAGTGTACTTACATGCACAAGTACATACATTGAACATGAGTGAACACACACACACACACACACACACACACACACACACACACGAGGCCCACATACTTTTTTTTATTTCTTTTTCCTATTCAAATAGGTTAAGGTTAAGTCTAATGTCCATAAATTACCTCCTGTGAAGCAGTAATAGTTACATACATATTTTGTTAAATAATTTACAGATAATGCTTGGTAACTTCTATTTTATACAAATTGACTAAATGGTAGGAGTGTTATTATTCAATTCTGAAATAATTCCAAACTATTGACAGTTCAGCATTTCAGCATTTTTTTCCATCTGTGTCTTTGATGTGAATGAGTTGATGTGTGTTCTATCTTTTACAAATTAATCTTCAATTAAAAGCTGCTCCTGGGAATGTGGGTGCTGATCATTTTAATCACAAACCATGAAATGGATTATTTCATTTGGTACTTGAATATGATAAAATTTCATGGAGTCTCAAACACAAAGGTTTAAGATTCAAGCTACCCTAAAACAACTTTTAAGTTAAATCAAATGAAGATATCATTTCTGTGCATGTTTTCATGTCAGCCCTGAAAATGAAATGCTTAGACCATTCTCAGTAGAATAGAAAAATATATTATTTTCATTTCTCCCAAAAGATTATATCCTTTGAAATGAAATATACTACAATTATGTGTAATATTGAAATACTTACAAAAACAGAACAAAGAGCAGTGGAAAATTTCAGACTTAGTACGCTAAGCATCTCAGATTGGTCCTGAAGTCTCTTATTTAAAGAATAAAGGAGGGAGAGAGTAAATTCGCTCTGATTTGTACAGTGTGTGCCTCCCTAGTTGCAGAGAACATTGTCTTGGTCTGGGAGCTGATTTTAACAATGATAGTGACTCCTGATTAAATGTCAGAAGGCTGCCAGCTCCCCAAAGTAGCCCCAGTCAACTGACAGATGTTAAACAAAGCTACTCTGTGACTTCCTGTTGGTATGCATCATAAACACCTTTCTTCCTAAAACAATAGGCAAAGGAAACCTGGCTGGCTTCTTTGCAATTCGTGTATAAAAATGCTGGCAGTCCTAATCACAGCTCCTTGAGGGCCTCCAATCCCCAACTGTTCAGGAAAACACAGTTTAAACCCAAAGTATTTGGCTTTCATGCATGTAAGTCACTGCTGAATAAATAATGAAAAAAAATTAAATAGAGAAATAGTGAATAGATCAGTGAAAGGCCCCTTTGAAAAATATTTGAGAATTAAGATTAAACTAATCCTCACTAATGATTTTAATTAAGCCATGAACCCTCTATGTATCTTCATTATTCTTAAGTGAACAAATAGATTCCTATAGGCAGAAACTGCTCTTGTAAATACAGTGACCACAGGATGCAGGAGCGATTCCTATGAACCCTAAGCCTTCCATCTCCCCTCCCCTCACAGATGGTCCTCTCAAGAATTTCCAGTTTAGTAAGTGTTTAATGGGCTTCTCTTTGAAGGCAATGCCACAGGAGATCCAAAGAATCATTTCCCTCAGACCTTACCAAGAAAGGGTAATGTTCTATGACAAATTCTACTTTTTGCCAAGTACAAAGGAAAAATGGACTATTCAGGCATAATGAGGAAGTCATCTGGAGGAAGGAGGGAGGAAATGGAGAGGAAAGGACACTCATGGACTCATGAGCCATGTTGGGTAAGAAGCATAGTATGCCACTTTCCTCTCACCATCCTCAAGGGGCTTTCTTAACTTTGCAAAGCAGACATCTTACATGTCCACGCCCCTATTCCCAAACAAATAAATTCAAAGGTCCACAAAGTGGCAAGAATATAAATCTTCTTGGGTAGCTGCTTTGGGGTAGAAGAAAACAACCTAGCATTTTTGTCCTCAATACGTATTTATCATTCGTTAACCTTTTGTGTCTCAAAAATGCTTGACTTCTAGCTCACCTCCAATTAGGAAGAGCTTAACTAGTTAAATAATGTGGACATACTTCTGGTTTTTCTATTGAATGCAGCTGACTTGTTTCTAATAGGGAAAATAGCAATATTAACAGGAATCACATGAAATTAGGGTGGAGGGTAGTGAACTTTCATCCTGAATTTAGTTATCCCAAATGAGTTCAGTGTTCTTTATCAAATGTAGTTCTGGGTACTCCATATTGTAGTAGTAAATGGTGTAAGAGGAAGAAACTGTATCCAAGGAAGGATAACCACGCCCCTCCTCCCAATGGACACTCTTATAAAAGTTTCCATAGAAAGAGCAGAGTTTTTGCATGAGCTTTATACGTTAATAGAGTGTCAGTAAAGTTCACATTGTTGTTCCTTGTGAGCAAGAGACATTAAAAGTGAGAAGCATGGGTATACTACTACATAAAATTCTCGAAAGCCTAATTTGTCTGGAAATACCCATAGTGTAGGAAATATAACTATAACTTGGAGAGAAGACATCTCATGAAAAGTTGGGGTCCTCTATTCTGAAAGAAATGTAGGTCTTCCTGTGATTTTGCTCTGATATTCAAATTAATATTGCAGAATGTTTTCTCATGGTGGTTTGCTTACTACTTGCTCGAAGGCCAAGAACACATCCTATCTCCTCATTAAAAATACTCCCTTTATCATCATATATATGTATATATATATATATATATATACATATATAAGTTTGCTTTAATAAATGTTTCTATTATTGCTGCTGAGTAACCTCAACCTCATACAGAATCATGCCCTGTTCAAATACTCCAATGGTCCATAGTCCTGTGGTATCAGTTGGTACTAGGATATCAATTCCATGTGCCTTATCAGACCTTGGTTGACTAAGAGATGCTTCTGTGTAATTTTCTGCCACCTACTACATAAGGAACACATTTGGGAGAGAACTGAAGAGATTTTAAACTGTGAAAACTGATTTTAAGTAGCTGGAAAGCTAAAAGGGAAGGTTGGATTTTTCTGAGGTGATTTAAAATGGTGGTAAACACTTAATAGCTAAAACAGAAGAGAGAAAAAAACATGACTTGCTTAGAAGAGAGAGAGAGAGAGAGAATCATTCTGCATTTTTACTTGTCTAGTGTGTGAAACCTGGAAAGTTATCAGATTGGAAATCTTTCTGTGTGTGCCCAGAATTCAACTCTGAGGAAATCAACATTGATCATTTTTAGCATAGTGAGAAAAGTCCAAGTTGCAGAAGCCATTAAAACTGACAAGGAAATGATGGAGGAAAAAAACAGAAAGCCAGAGATTGATTGAATATTTTATAATGTGGATGTAAGAGATGCCCAGAAAAAGAAACTTAGCAGAGATCTCACTACCACCTCCTTAGATGAGGATGTTACACACAGTTACATGAATGTTCTCAGCAGCGCATACGTGCCACTCCATTTCCAGTCACCGTGCCCTGTTTTGTTGTCTCTTATAGCGCTTTTTAGCATCATTATTTATTCTTAATGTAGAGTTCTCTCATGATAATGGGAGCTTTGCTTCATTCCTACACCATACTTGCTTCTGGAAGATTGCTTGGCACATTCAAAGTTTTTTTTTTTAATTTATTTATTTAAATTTTTTTTTCATTTTACATACCAATCCCAGTTGCCCCTCTTTCTCTTCTCCAACCTGCCCCCCGCCACCACTTCCCCCAATCCCACTTCCCCATCCATTCCTCAGAGAGAGTAAGGCCTGGGAGTCAACAAATGTGGGCGGTGACAGTTATGTTGCTAGACATTCAGGGATTTTTAATAGATCAGTATCAGGACCATTGAGTCAAACTGCAGAGATACTAACCCATGTAATATTGAGACATCTTTTGGCGACACTAAGCATGTCGTAACTTGGAAATATTTTCATTTCTTCATGAATGGTACACTCCAGACCATTCAGGATTATGCATACTTAGGAATTCCCAAACTCACTGTTGAAAATGCATCTAAGCAATGAAGTAAATAAAACTAGAAGGATGTGATAGGCTTCAAGATAAAATAGATGACGGACCAGGAAACACAAAGTAAAGGGGACATTTTGCAAGTATGAAGACATGAGAAAAGAGACCTCATGGAAATCTTAATGAGGGATGAAACTTAAATTCATGATATTGCCTTGCTCCCTGTCTCTCCAGTGATTTATTTTTTAATCTATCTCTATTTCATATAAATGAAATATAGTGTGTCTAGTTCTAACATAGAAATCAATGAAATTCAGTTATTATCTTCTCTATATTTTTTGTTTATATGTACCATGTGGTTCATCCATTATCTTTTCCCTCCAACCATAGTCACACTGTCAGGTTGTTGCAATTCAAAAATATCCTCATGTTTGATTCTCGAGTATTCATGTACTTACAACTCTTTCTTAGGGCTTTCCGCGCCTTCCCCACTATTTATATAAGTAGATGGTTATTCATACTGTTGCTGTGTTTATTTAGTTATTTATTGTTATTTATTTAGCGTGCTGTTATAATTGTGTTCAAGGGTAGGTGTTGTTGATGTATGTGTGCACATGTAGGAGTTTGCACTCACTCATGCTGACCCATATGGAGATCAATAGTAGACATTGGCATATCTTCTTCAATCATTTCCCCACCTTACATTTTGAGGCAGGTACCTCACTCAGTTGGGATCATAGCATTTCTGCAAGGCTGCTGGGCCACAGAACCTCCAGAACGATCCTGTCTCCATCCTCCAGTGCTGGGATTACACACACATGCTCCCACCATTCCTGCCTTCCTCTGTGGGTGTGGGGAGGGGGATGCTGGGAGGAGTCTCAGGAGTCATGAGTGGAGAGAAGCAAGATGGACTTGCCTTATTGAAAAAAAAAGGTACCACCAGGTGGCAGAGTGCAGGCAAGAAATAAGGGTTAATTTAAGATGTAAGAGCTACTTAGTAACAAGCCTAAGTTATCAGCTGAGCATTTATAGTTAGTAATAAGTCTCTGTGTGATTGTTTGGGAGCAGGTGGTGGGACAGAGCTGACCAACAATCCCATGAAATACTCTTCCTACATTGTACCACTGTATTTTGCAGGCAGGTCACCATTGTAGAGTGAAGGGTTTGGAGCTAGGTTGGTGATTACCTTTCCCTTCAGTAGCACAGAGTGTCATTCAGTACGACTACTAGTCAGTAGGAGCAAAAGCTCTAGGAAGGCACCAGCTCAGCTTCTCTATGTTCGATGAGTTGTGTAGGTGTTGTCTCCAGAGATAGGGCCTTACCATCAGTTGTGGAGAACAACCAATAGCTTTGGCAACACCCTTTGTTGTTTTTTAAAAACTTAAAACTGTATTAACACCCCTAATGGACCCCTGGATTAAAGACTTCTCGTTCCTTCTGTATACAGTATTTATCGTGCTGGTACCTGGGAGTGATGGTGAAGAGGTAGTGATATTCTATCCTTTTTCACAGACTCTTCTCTTTGCTTGTTTAATACTATCCATATACAGTACATTATTTTCCACAAAGTATTATCTTTATAGATGCTGATTTCTGTGTCTAGGAAACACTAGCTATGAATCTAGCATATACTAACTTTGCACATTAAAAAAGAAACTTGTGAATGTCATTCTTTCTATGACACATGTATGTCTGCAACCAAAGTATTTCTTCTATAGTCTAGAATGGTTCTCATAGACTTACTAGAGCATGCACTGAATGAATTGGAATCAGTACTAGAAAAAGTAGAGGTATTTTGAAGTTGGGATTAAAAAAAAGAGGCAATTTCAAGTACAGATTTTGAACCAAACCTGAATTTCTAAGTGGCTATTTATATTTCTTCAGCAAGTTATTTAATTTCATTTTTAAATATAATGATTAGAAATTTTCAATAATATATAAAATCCTGTAGAATCATATTATGAACTCCATGTAATCATGACCCATTTTAAGAACTATTAAGATGCCTAATCTTATTTCATCATACCCTATATTCTTTTTACCACCTCAATCTGAGATTTTGACAAATATCTCCAACTTCATAAACTTTAATGAAAACTTTGGCACTTTCACTATAAGACAAAGGCTGTAATTATGTTTTTACCAATTTTTTTGGTGGTGCTGAATATCAAATCCAGGCCCTTATTGTACCTACCAGGCAAGTGATATTGCCAGTCCTGTTTAATCATCAAATACCCAATGGGTTCAGATTGTCTTAACTGTCTCTATGCAAGCATAACTTTTCTACAGTTACTTTTTAAAAATCATTATAATAATTTTCACCTTTTAAGACTCTGTACCTTTTAATTCTGATATCTCATTTTATATTATTTGTTTTTATTTATATATAGTCTATGATTATGAATTGAGTACATGTACATCACATATGTATAAGAGCCCACAGAGGCCAGAAGACAGGGTACTGGATGCCTGGAAACTGGAGTAACAAGTGACTGAGCTGCCATGCAGGTGCTGGGAATCCAACTCATATCTTCTGCAAGAGCAGTAAGTGCTCTTAAACACTCAGCAATCCCACTAGCCCTGCCACTCTTTAAATTCTGTTTAGTCACTGTAGGAATTGAGCTTGTAGACCAGTGCTTCTTACATTCCAATGTCCAGCAAAAGTTATTGTTAAAAATACAAATTCTACTTCAGTATATATGTTGGAGTCTGAGAATGTTTTCTTAATGTACTTTCGTGCAATGCTGAAACTGTTGTACCCACTTTGAGAAACAAACCTGCAAGTATCTGAGATTTTGCTTCTTTCTTTTTTATTTTCTTCACATATTTATTTAGTGTGTTCATGTGCACGTGCCAAGACTTGTATGAAAATTAGAGAACAAATGGCATGAATTAGATCTCCTTTTCCGCTATGTGATTGATCTCCAGGGATATAACTGGGGTCTTCAGGCTTGGTAACAGGTGCCTTCATCTGCTGAACCATTTTCCAGCCCCACTTCCATCTTTTTGACCATTTGGCATATTTCTCTGTTCTTCATGATATTCTGTGAGCAAAAGTCTAGAATAATGGTTCATTACCTTGGCTATACAATAAAATCATAAAAGACCCTTGGGGAGAAAAAAAAAAACCTAATGACCTTAGACAAAATATTTAGGAAAAATACCTGTGAATCTTTGTTTGTATTCTATAATTTATAAGGAATTAATTAGCCAGCATCTTTCAAAATATAATCTACTTAAATACATTAAAATAATTTTATTTATATACTAGTGACAGTAGATCAAATAATAATTCTTTTAAAAAGGATTATGTATTTTGCAATATGTATTTTGATGAAATGTTGGAATGCAAATATGTTAGTCTTTTTCATAGTAATTCCTCCTTTGTTCTTAGATTTTCACTGACTTGTTTTTTTTTTTGTGTATTGTTGTTGTTGGAAGGAGCCCTAGACCCCAAAGTTCTTAGTAAAAATGTGCTGTTGTCATAGATATATCTTGTTTCTTGGTACTAACATTTTTGATGAAGCCTGGCCTGGGTCCCTAGACTCAGTTTCTGCAGGGTGGTTGTTCTCTCTGTGTTCTAGCTATTCAGAGAGAGAGAGAGAGAGAGAGAGAGAGAGAGAGAGAGAGAGAGAGAGACAGAGAGACCAGGAGAGACCAGGAGAGACGTAAAGAGACTCTGCTTCTACTAGCAAGATAAAGGAATTTCTTTTTCGTGTAGCCAGAATTAGTTACCCTCTACCTTTTCAGTATGAACATAAACTTCAACCCACATCTTCTGAGAGTACCATTGTTTACTCATGTGGATACCACTTCTCACTTTAAAGGAAAAATGTTTTAAGTGGCTTATGAACTAGTGGGAATAGGGCAAAAAGATGGGAGGAGTGAGGAGTAGGAGTTGGTTATCCAAAAGAAGAATGTATGAAGAATCCTGTTTTCCTATTACATCTTTAATGAGACCATGTACGGTAAAACCGAGCATTAAAACTTTGTTTTGAGAAAGCATAATTGTGATGATTACTCTGATTGTCAACTTGCTGGGGTTTAGAGTCACCATGGAAACATGGGAATACTTATTAAGTCGTTTCAAACTAGGTTAGCTGTGGAGGAAAGACCTATGTGTGGGCAATGCTATTCTATGGTTTTGTGTTCTTGTCTGAGTAAAACAGACAAAGTGAGCTGAACAGCCATATCGCATCCTTCTCTCTCTGCTTCATGACTGTGCATGTAATGTGCCCTGCTTGCTCTTTGTGTTCCAGCTAACCTGATTTCTTTATCGTAATTGTCTGTATCCTCAAACTGTGAGCCAGAATGAATGCTTCCTCTTCAAATAGCTTTTATCTGTTTTTTTTAATCATAAATGTTAGAAAACTAATTAATCCAAGGCAAAAATAGGAAATTTACAGATGCAGATGATGATTTCTTAAACCTATTTATGAGTTATTGAAGAATTATAAATAATTCAAATATCCTCAGAAAATTTTATTGGGCTGGGGATATAGCTCAGTGGTACAGCACAAATCTCATAAGCATAAGGTCTTGAGTTCAGTGTTCAGTTATAGAAGAGGGATGGTGAGAGGAAAGACGCAAATTTCCTCTTATATGGGTTTGTCCATGGTAGGGTTAAGGATTTTGATTTTTCGGTCTGTCTTATAATCAGAGAGGCACCATTTAAGCAAGTGATTGAAATGAAAATAATCCACTTCAATATCGTAATCAGTTTTGAGTAGGCTTGTCTTTGCAGTTTACAGTGAGATTTTTAAAAATAAAGCATACAAGATCAAGCACATGAGATCAGAGTACTTTGGAACACACACATAAACCAGCTTTGATTTCAAACTCAGAGGTACAGACATAATGGGAAATGAAAATATTGCCAGAAAGTAAACTATATGTTATGGCTCATTTTTATTTTTATTTAATGGCTGGTATTGGTGTATCCATTATTCTTTTACCATTATATTATGAAATATACTGAGGAGTGGGTACTCCAAAGCTTATAACAGGTAAAATAATTACTATGATTATCAACACATTTCATAAATGACAAAATACATGTGAATATATATGTGTTCACACAACCATTCAGAGAGTCACTTCATCCCCACAATGCTTCTGTATAAAAGCACTGCTTACAATAACTTTGGGAGATGGAAATTAAAGCTCAAAAGAATCAAGGGATAAAGACAAAAATAAATCAGTGGGGAATCAGAATGCATATTATTATTATTATTTACAAATATTGGTTGCCACATTTTTAAACAACATGCTGAAGTTAAGCAGAATTGTTTAGGCCTAATCATATCTGTGATTAGATATTCAAGAAAAACCATTTGATAAAGATACATTATATAGAGAGATATAGATATAGATATATCTAGATACTTCACTAAAATGTAATGTACATTTTTACTTTGTCATTTTAGACATTGTTGGGGTAACAAGTCTGCACTCAAATGAGGGTGAGCAAAGTTTTGTGAAGCTATAGATTTTATCCACTCTAGGTTGTATTACAGCAAAGCCCAAGGAAAGAGTCTAGACCTTGTAATGCTCCAAAGGGAGCTGTTCCACTAACACCACTTCAGTTCTAAACATTTACTGCTCTAAAATACAGTCATAAGATTCTATTTAATCAACTATGATGATTTTAGGACTTATTACAATGCTCCTTAAACTATAGTGGGAGGAAATCATGCCTTTGACAAAGTAAATTTTTCCTTTAGGAAAACAAAAACCTAGCTATGCATATAGATTGTAATTATACAAATCAGCCCAACTGTTGTATATGCACAGTAACTGAACTTTACCCTCCTCAGTATTTAGTTCTTTATTACAGTACTTAACCATGAAGCAAATTACAAAACAAACACTTGGTGCAAATTGAGAACAGACACATTTTGTTTCCAGAGGTAAGGATATTTACCTACTTACAAATTACCCTCTGAGAAACACCATGTGTCATTACAATTTTGACTGTCGTCAACATGATACTTGTAGCATTTTTGTTGTTGTTGTTATCTCTCAGAAGGATTTTGCACAGAGAAACTGAACATATTGTGTAGTTGAGTCCCCAGGGCTTGGAGAGCCACACAGCTGTGAAAAGATCTTCTCTTGAAGTGAGTTGACAAAGTAGAAAGGTTTCAGTAGGCCCTTGTACAAAATAATTCAGCGAGGGGGATCGTTTTTCAGCCCAATTTCCACCAGCTAAGTTGAGCAATGTATCGTGATCCTCTTAAGGAGTATTTGGATATCTGAAGTTCAGTGGAAATTGGGGAAGAGGGCTCTGAGATGTAGAAAGCAAAATGTTCAACCAAATACCACACTGAAACTTCAGGTGCTTCTGGTGGGAGAAGAAAGTAACTCTGTTGCTTGGTAGCAACACTAAAAGACCTAATGCAAATCAAACAGGTTTTTGATGATTCTAAAGTCTCCAGGAAGCCCGCGACAGCCTATCAGCAAAGTTAACCATGTGACTAGCCTGAGGTATCTTCAGAACTGCCAGTTTCTCAAGTAAGGAAGCCTTCCAAGAAGCCATATGCCACTAGAAATAATGTCTGTCACAATTTGGCATTTAAAATTAATGGCTACTTCCCAGCTAAAAGGAAATAGTAAAATGCTTAGCATTCCCTACTAAAACCTCTTGTTAGGCATACTAATTCATTTAACATCCGTTGGGTTAAATTGCTACATACAGATATTTTTAAAACATCACCAGGCACAAGAAAATGAGGATTCTGAACTTCAGAAGCAAGTAATCACAGTGAAATTCAGCAGGCGGTGTTATGATATATACTTTGGCCCTGAGCCTTCTCAGGTCTTTCAAGGTCTTAGTTACTGAATAGTAAAACCAGGTATGAGAAAAGGTACTGAAAAATGCTTGCTAACAGGGATGAAATAAATATGTCTGTGCTCCCAGGCCTGTTTGCATGTTAACAGGGACCTAGAAACCTTAAGTCAAAACAATGACACTCTAGGGATTTCCTTCAGGCGCCAGTAAGCAGGAGGAAGAATAATATTTCAGGGCACTGGTCCCTGTTCAGCATCTGAGAAATCATATCACACGGACAGATGATGACTCCAGTTATGTGCAAGCGTGGTCTTCAAATTGGAGCTATGTTGATTCAGTTGCCTGCCATGCAAAAATTTTTCTCTCAACAGTAATTAGGCAAAATAGCAATAAAAATATGAACAGCATCGTCTAGTCTTACACACAGATATTGTTTTATTTACTTAATAAATATGAATTATGAGAGCACTTATTTTTATTCTCCATTTTTTATTAAGAAAATGCAAAGTCCAGGGAGTCTGGATTACTTGCTAATGCACAGGAGTTTCAGGAAATAGAATTAATGTTTGAAGCTGACAGCTCATTGGTTGCGGCAATGTATTTGTATTCCAGAGGTAAGCCTGCCTGACACAACACAGGTGTTATCATTGAATAGAAAACTAGACTAGCCATTGAATAGTGTTGTAAGTAAAAAATGCAGAGAAAAGCCAACAGAGAGAACAGCAAAGAGACTGTGATGAAGTAGCAGATATTTATGAGGCCTGTGGTACAGGTACTTGGGTGGTCAAAGTAAAAAGATTGTAAACTCAAGGCATGCTTAACAAACTTACCTAGACTCTATCTCAACATTTTAAAAAATGGAAAGGACTGGGAATACAGCTTGGTGCTGTAGCACTTGTCTGGCATTTCCAAGGCCTGTCTTTAATTCTCAAGGCTTGGGGGGGGGGGGCGGAGATAAAACATAAAGAGATGGAAAGGAAGACAGAAATAAGAAAGACATCCCAGATATTTTCCTATTGTTAGAAAGAAAAAAGTTCTTGTTATCATATTTAAAGATGTTTCTTGATATATTCCAAAGAGGGAGGTGGGAAAGTTCACATTATTGACCCAAATTCCTCGCAGATAGATGGCTGCCAAGTGAGTTCTGGTAAAGAGATAGGAACATTTCTCCCTGCACACTCTGGTTTCTGCCTTAGGGTTAAGCCTAGGGATTTCACTAACTTAACCATAGATTATAACTTTGTTCAATACTGACCATTAATAGAATCTGAATATCAAAAATGGGGGGAAAGTGGCAGGGGTTAGAATTCAAAGCAGCAAAACAAAATACTTGATAAAGAATTAGGAATATATTACTAAGCAGGATAAATGAAAAGTCTGAGCTACTTAGACATCATTCTCTTCTCTCTCAAATCCCACTTCTAACAGTTTCTTCCTTAACAATGTGAAATATTAGACTTGGCACTGTTTTGAACACGGATAAAAACATGCAGTCCTAGACAAAGGGTTAAGGTGACTGAAGTGTCTATGTAGTTCTTCCAAAGTGCACAAGAATTGTGACAAGATGCTTCAATGGGATTAGGAAAAATGTATACAGACAGACAGACGAGATTCATCAGGGCACTGTGCGTATTAGCTAAGATGAGCGCCTCCAGTGCACCTCCACATGCACCTGAGATTTGGAGCAGACTTGAGGCCTCTATTAAATGATGTCCTAATTGGGTAACACAATTATTGGCATGGCTGATCTTCTGTTGCTCATGCTGGACTCTTAATGGAATAATAAGATTGGTTTGCGACACATGAATCAAAGGATTTCTGAAGGTTAATGAAACCAAAGGTAGCAGAAAAGAAGGGGAATGGTAGTTCCGGCATCAGTTGTCTGTTTCAAGTCTAAAAGTGCCTGTCTCCTGTCTCTGCACTTGTTACAATTAAATCTGGCAAAACAACTGCCCTTAACGTGCAGGTTGATTTTTATTTTTTTTCTAGTGGAAAGATGTTTCTTCAACCAAGGTGGAATAAGGGTCTTGGGTTCATAGAAAACTCATACTTTGAAAATCTAGTTTCCTTTATACATTCTGGCCTCAGGCCTTTCATTTCTTACCTTCACCCAGTCTTAGTACAAAGTCCTGAACAAATCTGAGTACATATAGATGTCTAAGGCAGTTCCATTAAAGGCAACACCAATACAAGATTCTGTTTATAAAGACGAATTTAAAAGAATGAAGGCAACAACAAAACCCCCAGATACCCAGTCTGAAGTCCTCTACAGCAATGAGGATAGATGAAAGGAAGCATAGTCCAAGGAAGAAGCTTTAATTACAGTGGAAACAAAGCCAATGCATGCACAGAACTGGAAATATTAAACATCACAAGGCACCTGAGCTGTCTGTATGATATAAAACAAGTCCTTAATAGCATGGGAAATGATCATGTCCCTTCCAAACTGCAAACAGAGTGCCAAGTAGAGTTAGTTGCCTATAACCTTATTTGTCTCCATAGTTTAACTTCTGATAGATGTCTGGGATACTCTGTGTACTGCTTATTGTAACAAGTGAATCCTGAAATACTAGTTCCTAAATCTCACATCTGTGTTGGGATTAGCTGTCAGTCAAAGATATTGGTTGTGGTTTTGTTGAGTAGCATAGAATTTTGTTCCATAGTGACATGGATTCTGATTGATGGTAAGTGTAACTTCCATCATTACAGGTCCTATCCTATAAAGCATAGACAAATATCACCTGTGCAATCTACTGTCTAGATTCTGGCCTCAACAAATTACTATCTAGTAATTTGGGGAAATAAAAGCTGCTTATGGAAGACAATGAACCTCTTCTGGGTCTTTGTCTGATTGAGTAAAACTAACAGAAAAGCCCATTCTAACTACCTGCAAAATTTGAGCCTTATTAAATTTAAAAACTGCCAATTCTTGATGTATCTTTTATGTAATTAAGCTAATTCTTACATAACTGCTAAGAGTCTGTTTATATCACTGTTTCTTTTTGCTTTTTTGGGGGGACCCACCACCCAATGCCCAAATACGTCACACATGAAGGCTTATTCTTAATTATGAATGCATGGCCTTAGCTTGGCTTGTTTCTTGCCAGCTTTTCTTAACTTTAAATTAACCCATCTGTATTTTGCCACTGGGATTTTTTTTTCTTTCTTTCTTTCTTTTTTTTTTTTCTTTCTTTCTTTTTTTTTTTCTTTCTTTTTTTCTTCTCCTTTCCTTCTTTTTTTCTTTTTTTTTTTTTCTTTCTCTCTCTCTCTCTCTCTCTCTCTCTCTCTCTCTCTCTCTCTCTCTCCATGGCTTGCTGTATAACTGGGTATCTGGCCCCTGGAGTCCTCCTCCTTCTCTCACTCCTTCTTTCCTCCCAGATTTCTCATTCTATATATTCTTTGCCTGCCAGCTCCGCCTATCCTTTCTCCTGCCTTGCTATTGGCCATTCAGTTTTTTATTAGACCATCAGATATTTTAGACAAGCACCATAACAGAGCTTCATGGAGTTAAACAAATGCAACATAAACAAAACTAACACACCTTAAAATAATATTCTACAACATAGATCTTCACAAAACTCCAAGCAATATATATTCTCACATTGGATGTTTAATGCATTATTTTGTATCAACCTCCTTTCATACATTACCCAGTTGATAACAATGCCACATTTGGTAGATTTTGTTTCATCTTTTGTTTTATTAGCAGTATCACATGATTCTTCTTACCAACTT
>CABHPP010104368.1:0-11325 GCA_902168425.1 Peromyscus attwateri
TACTTCTGAAAATGGTCTGTCAGGTATTCTAGGCCTGTAGACAAACTGGTTGTCCCAACGATGATGAGAAACTTTAGGTGACTGTCCAGGCTGCCAGCTGTCTCTGTCTATTCTCACAAGAATTTCAGAAATTGCTTGCTTGCATTTTTCATTTTCTCAGATATTATTATGTTCCTTCTCTGGTCTTTGATGGAGTTGAAGACTAGATAGTTACAGTTACAATCTTCTCCTATCTTAGCTAGAACATATTTGTTCTCGAGTTAGAATCTTCAAAACAGGACAACTATTGGAGTAATCTCGATAATTTGCCCATGTTTTGGACATTTATCATGTCTTTCTTGCTGGATGTTATTCTTGTTAGTTGTAGTTCCATTTTGTTTATGTTATTACTCTTTGTTTTTCCTGAACAATACTTGATAATCATTCTTATTGTATATAGTTTGCATTAAGATTAGAACCTTTTTTTTTAGACTAAATAGGGAAATGTAGCAGTATTTGATATGCTCATGATCTTGGGCTAGATGGCCCCAAAGAAGCGGTGCTTATACAAGACCTCTTATAAGGAGTTAGAGAAAAGTCACAGGCCCCATTCCCTACTCCTGCTTGTGAGGTAGATTCGATCGGGATCAGATCAAATGACAACTTCCTCTGTTAACTCTGTACTGCAATCATGAGTGTATTTCCTCAATTTATATCTTAATAAATTCTGTTACCCATTTAATAGACTCACATGGATTGATCATAATAGGAGTGGAGGGAGGGGAGGTCAGGATATATTGTAAGAGAAAAGAAAAAATAAAAACAAAAGAAAAAATAATGAAAAATTTGAAAGATAGACATTTGAGGAAAAATATTTGGACTGATCTGCAAAGGAGCAAAGAATGGGAAGATCCTTGTATCCCATGTAAATGATCATCAAAAGGTGACTTAAGCAGAGGAGGAGTTGGGTAATCAGGTAGAAAGGATGATTCATTCTCTGGACTGTCAGCCTCTTTCTGAAGCCTTTCTTGTATTGTCCCATGGGCCATGATCAGAGTAGCCATAGTAGCTGAGATGGAGAATCAGCATGGGATTAACAAGTTAGACATCGACTCATCAAGACTGACCTGGTTACACCTTGTGGTGATATTTTATTTGTGCTTTAATAAATAAAGCTTGGCTGGAGATCAGAAGAAAAAGCCAGCCACAACACAGAAGTCATGCAATGTTATCACACACTTTTAATCCTATCACTTGGCAGGCAAAACCTCTCTGTAAGTTCAAGGCCACACTGGAAACAGCCATGTGTGGTGGCACATGCCTTGATTCCAATACAAATTAACCATGGAGGCCTGGAGGTCTGTACAGATATACAGAAGTGACAGAGCTTAGCAGGAAGAGGAAGTGATGTAACTGAACAGAGAGAGCAAACCAGATGGCAGAACAGCAATGCATATAGGCATGGGTAGACAGGAAGTAACTCACATTTGGAAGCTGCATTTTGGTGAGGTAAGGTTGGCTGGTGATTTTCCCTATTTCCCTAAACTCTCTAAGGCTTTTACCCCTATATTTGGCCCTGTGTTTTTTATTTAATAAGACCAGTTAGAAATTTATCTACAATTGGTGCTTAATGTAGCAAGAATTCATTAAAAAGCTGCTTTTGGGCTTACAGGTATCCTGGCCTAGGCCTGATTGCATAGCTCATGCACATGGCCAGAGTTTTTGGCTTTCTTTCTCCTGGTGGGTGGTAGGCTATTTCTGGATTCCCATCTCAGAGTGCCACTACACTAGGTAGCTACTTTGTAATTCCCTTGGACTTCTACTGTTCTACTCAGTTGACAGACTTGGTAAGTCAATTAAGATGTCTTAAAGGGTGAAATTAGTTAAAAGAGAATTTTTCCCACGTTAAAAAAAAGGAAAACATTTTTACCATGGAAGGAATTTAGTCTCTGTTTGATGACACATTAGGCAGTCTGAAATTGGAACAATTAAATGAGAGGATAATTAATATTGGTGGGATGTATGTACCATCAATTATGAATATTATTTGTGGATCATTTTTATTTTAGCATTATAAAGGTTGGTGAATTTAAGTGCCAAGATAAAAGCTTTAGGAAAACCTGTTAAAGTGAATCATAGAGAAATTTAGACCCAGACAGAAGAATTTAACAGTAAAAATATATTATGATTTAATTATACAATTACAGAGAGACAGCCTGTTTTCAAACAAACAAACTCAGTAACCTTACAGGTACTGCTAAATGCTCATGAGCAAGCTAACTAGACTCCAAGGGAAATGTTAGATTTAAGGAGATGTAAAGAAGCTGTAGTATCATACAGCATGCATTCTCTATTTGTACAGCAGATGTTAAATTTGTGGTCAACTTGTAATATAAGTATCCCTCAGGACTAGAAAGAATTAATTATAGCTGTCCTAGAGGCCAGTCCATAGTTACAGTGGAGAACCTGGTTTAAAGAGGAGGCTAAAACAATAGAACAATGATGCACAGCTACAGATGTGGAAATTTTTGAGGATCAGCTTCTTGGAGAGGGCAATTATGCTGATGTACAAAGACAATCTTTATATGATAACCAAACCCTAATTCTATGCCACATGGCAGCCATGAATGCGTGGGACAGAAATGAGGCAGCAGAAAAAAATTGAGTCGTTTACGAAAGTTATATGAGGCCCCAGCGAATCCTTCATGGATTTCTTACAAAGGCTGTCTTCAGCAGTAAATATAATGATACCAAATTCAGAAGCTAGACGGACAATAATTGAATCTTTGGCTTTTGAGAACACAAATGGGGCAGGTAAAGGAATAATTAGGCCATTAAAGGCAAGATCAGCACTCTTGGAGGATTGGATCAAGGATACAACTAATATTGAGTCTCATGATCATGATGATATGTGGATAGGAGGATGATGTCAAAATCTTTGAGGAAAAATAATAATGTCAGAAGTTTTAATTGTGGTAAACAATGTCATTTGAAAAGAGAGTGTAAACAAGGCATTCCTAGAAACAATGATTTCAAGGAACAATGGCAAGAGAAAACCCCTACCTATTGGATTATGGAGGTGTGGTAAGGATAACATGGGACTAACAAATGTAGATCAGCAAAAGACAGACAAGGTAATCCTTTCCCTCTGCTACTGGGAAACTCCCTGAGGGGCCTCATGCAGGCCCCATGGCAAATTCAGTTCAGACCTTTCCTGCCATTGTAGAAGAAACCACTTCTCAGAGCAATTAAATAACCAAATGTCTATTGGAATAAACCAGGCTGCTCCAGTGATAGAACAGATGTAGCAGAGAGAACAGGAAATTCAGGAGAAACTATAAAGTAAATTTTTTGGCAAACTTCTATAAATGAACAAAGACCAAAATTAAAAACACGAATAAATGATGCTATCTTGGAAGGTTTAGTAGACACAGGTGTGGATGTTACAATAATTGCACCAGAATGTTGGCATCCAAATTGGCCTCTTCAGGAGGTAAATATTCAGCTGCAAGGAATTAGAACATTATCTCAAGTGAACCAGAGCACAAGATGGCTTGAATGTATAGGGCAAGAAGGACAGAGAGGAAAATTAAAGCCATATGTGGCTAATATAGCTATGAATTTATTGGGCCATGATCTATTACAACAATGGAGTATCAGATTAACAATTCCTCCAACCTCAGAAACAAACTATAAACTAACACATGTTTCTGAGAGAAATATTAGGAGATATTATAAAGAGCATTCACCAGCCAACCAGATTGTACAAGAACAGGGCCCAACAACTGCTCATCTTTCAAAGACACCAACAGCTCTACCTTTAAAATGGTTAACAGACAAGCCTGTATGGGTTCAGCAATGGCCTTTAACAACAGAGAAACTCCAGGCTTCAGAAGATCTGGTACAAGGGCAGTTAAATGCTCAACATATTGAAGAATCAACCAGCCCTTGGAATTCTCCTGTATTTGTTATAAAAAGAAATCTGGGAGCTGGAGAGATGGCTCAGAGGTTAAGAGCACTGACTGTTCTTCCAGAGGTCCTGAGTTCAATTCCCAGCAACCACATGATGGTTTATAACCATCTGTAAAGAAATCTGGTGCCCTCTTCTGGCCTGCAGGGATGCAGGCAGAACATTGTATGCATAATAAATAAATATTAAAAAAAAAAAAGAAATCTGGTAAATGGAGAATGGTAACAGACCTAAGAGCAATTCAGAAAGTAATTCAGCCAATGGGCTCGCTGCAATCTGGTTTTCCTTTGCCTACTTTATTAGCTAAAGATTGGCCTCTTATAGTTATCAATTTAAAAGACTGTTTCTTTTCATTATCCTTACAAGAAAAAGACAGAGAAAGATTTGCCTTCATGGTGCCTACTTATAATAATTCTCAGCCAGTTAAGAGAGATCAATAGAGGGTTCTCCCACAGGGAATGTTAAATAGCCCAACCTATGCCAATATTTTGTATGAGAGCCATTAGAGGTTTGGAAAATTAATTTAGGAACAATTTCCTGAATCTATAATTTATCATTACATGGATGATATTTTACTAGCTGATTCAAATGCAGATAGAAAGAATGTTGGAAGAAGTAAAGAAAATTTTGTCTTGTTGGAGATTACAAATTGCTCCTGAAAAGATACAAAGAGGAGATTCTATTAATTATTTAGGATATGAAATAGCTCTACAAAAAATTAGACCCCCAAGGTACAAATTAGGAGAGATCAATTACAGACTCTTAATGACTTTTAAAGATTATTTAGAGACATTTTCTATCTATGAACTGTTGTTGGGGTAAAAAATGAGGAACTGAGCAATTTGTTAAAAACCTTAGAGAGTGAAAAGGGCTTAAATAGTCAAGAGAATTGTCAGCTAAAGCTGAGAGAGAATTGGCCTTGGTGGAGAGAAAGTACAGGAAGGACACATAGATCGTGTGGGTCTAAAGCTTGATTGCATTTTGGTTATTTTACCCTCTAAGCATTCTCCTACAGGAATTTTAATGCAGAGGGAAGATATTATATTTGAATGGATATTTCTACCAAATAAACAGAGTAAAAAATTAAAAATGTAAATGGAAAATAATCACTGACTTGATTTTAAAAGGGAAATTGTGACTTTGTCAATTAGCAGGAATAGACTGAGCAGAAATTGTAGTACCTTTAACTAAGGAGGAAACTGACAAATTATGGGCAGAAAGTGAACCTTGGCAAAGAGCTTGCAGTAATTTTTTTGGAGAGATTAACAGCAAATATCCCAAAAGTGAGAGAATTCAACTTATAAAGAGAGCTGATTGGATTCTGCCTCCCATAGTTCAGGAAACACTCATATCTGGAGCCCATACATTTTATACAAAAGCAAACCAACAAGGAAAGGCAGGTATGAATCAGAAAAATTAAGTAATTCTTTCAAAGTCCTTATAATTTGGTTCAAAAATCTGAATTATATGCTATTCTGTTGGTATTGGTTTTTTTCTGAACCTCTCAACATAGTTGCTGAAAGCGTGGTCTTACATATTGAGACTGCAGAATTTATCCCTGATGAGCAAGAATTAATTTTGTTATTTATTTAGTTAAAAGATACAATCAGGAACATGAAGCATCCTTTATACATAACTCACATCTGATCCAATATGATTCTGCCAGGCCCTCTAGCACAAGGTAATGATGAGAATGACAAACTATTGATAGGAAATGTGCTGTTCTCTTTACAGTCAGACTCAGCTACCAGCAGAATGTAACCCAAAGAATACTCAGAGGAATGAAATCTGGCAGATGGATGTGTTTCACTATGCAGAATTTTGAAAATTGAAATATGTATACCACACCATTGATACCTATTCAGGATTTCAGTGGGCAAATGCTCTGAGTTCTGAAAAAGCTGATTTGGTAATCATGAATTTGCTAGAAGTTATGGCCATCGTGAGTATACCTGAACAAATTAAAACTGCCGATGTTCCAGCATATGTCTCTGGTAAAACAAAATATTTTTTTGCTTATTACAATATAAAGCATATTACAGGTATACCACATAATCCTACAGGCTAAGGAATCATGAAAGATCAAATTGAACTCAAACAGATATGCTAAATAAACAAAAAGGGGTAATAAAACCCCCCAGAAATAGACTGCATAATGCTCTATTAACTTTGAATTTTCTCAGTGCTAATGTGCCACGGACTGGCCCATCAGGGGTACTACGACCGTAGGGGGACCAAGGCTTGGGTAGTCAGGAAGGCAAGGATTTGGCAAATGACAGACAGACAACACACTCAGAAGTGGTTTGAATCTGCTGTAATTTTACTTCTGCAAATCAGTAGTTTATATACAGAAAAGAAAACTATCAAGTCATACAAGGAATAACAAGAACTTGGCAATAATTCAATTACATCATCTTTAAAAAACAGCAAGCACACAATTATTAATTGGCGCTAGACATATCCCTTCACCCACAAGAACTTTATGACCCAAAGAGTAGTCTGTGTTTTTTAAACTTAGTACAGTCCCTAGACTTGTGTAGGCTTCTTGCAGCTGTGTCCTTCATCTTTATCTCAGCCGCTTGCTAGTTTATTATGCACTTCTACTTTTCTGGTTCTCATGACCCACTTAGCCAATTTGGATGCTGCAGACCCTCTCTAAGTCTTTCTTCAGTTCTGCACCACATATCTCTTTAACATAAAACCTTTTTACCTGCTGGAATAT
Source organism: Peromyscus attwateri (assembly GCA_902168425.1). Lineage (NCBI taxonomy): Eukaryota > Metazoa > Chordata > Mammalia > Rodentia > Cricetidae > Peromyscus > Peromyscus attwateri. The sequence goes on from CABHPP010104368.1 coordinate 6,672, forward strand.
GGACTCATACTTTTATGCCCGTAAGGGGAAGGGGTTCTGCTGTAGCCCTTAAGTTTTCCCATGCTGAACTTCCTCAACAGAGGGGCCCACCATCTGTCTCCTATGAGATAACGTTTTCTACCATAAATCACTTTAGTTGGGATTCCTAAAGGATTCCTAGTGGGTGAGTGTTCATTCCCTAGAAGTGTCTGAACTATTACACTTTCTATTATCTAGCGGCTTGGGGTCTTTAAGGAATAGCTCATTCTGCTATATCTAAATAAGGTCCATGTCCAGCTTCCCCTTTCCTCCATAGTTCACAACCCAAGCATTCATTAATTTTGGCTGTGCTTCATAGATTAATTAGAAAATTATCAGAAAAGCAGTTATACAGAACCCATAGCCCAGGGAGCTCATGATCCGTGAAGCACGTCTCCTTCGAGAAGGAGGCATAACACGGGCACTCTGCCAGGGACCTCCAGGGAGCTTAGTCCCATGGGACACGTATCTCCCATCCGCTATTATTGACATAATTGTTCATGTCACACAGACAACACTGGAGTTGGTGTGGCACTAATGGGAAGGGAACCACAGCTGCAGAGAGACATTGGATAATAGGAAAAAACTAGAAAATTAAATGAGCCTATATATTTTAAGAATGTGCAGACCACAGAATGGAAACCAGGATATGTGCTACATTGGGGATGAGGTTTTGCTCTTGTTTCTACAGGAGAAGAAAAGGTGTGCATACCATCAAAAATTGATAAAGGTTCAATTTGAACAAGAGAGACCTCTTAATTAGAAGAGGTAATAGTTCATGGACCAGCATGACCATCCAATTTCAAATAACCTATATCAATAACAAATCCCTTTTCAATTAATCAGATATAACTTACCAAAAGGGAACCTACCCAAAGTTAGGTTTGGGGAAGGGTTTTGTTTTTGACTTTCAGGAGAATGAAGGTTAAAGAATCTGAAGAACACTGGACAAATGGACATATTCATCACAGGAAAAATCCATCAAGATGAAGTCTCAATTGTGAACATTTATGCCCTAAATAAAAGGGCACCCACATACGGAAAAGGATCATTACTAAAGCTTAAATCACACATCACACCCAATACACTGATAGTGGAAGACTTCAGCTCCCCACTCTCACCAATGGACAGGTTGGCCAGACAGAAACTTAACAAGAAATAAGGGAGCTAACACACATTATGACTCAAAAGGACTTAATAGACATCTACTCAACATTCCACCCAAACACAAGAGATTATGCCTTCTTCTCAGCACCCCATGGAACGTTCTCTAAAAATTGACCACAAACTTGATCACAAAGCAAATCTCAACAGATATAAAAAAAAATTGGAATAACGTCCTGTATTTTATTGGACCACTATGGCTTAAAGTTAGAATTCAACAACAACACAAATTACCAAAAGCCTACAAAATCATGAAAACTGAATAATTGTCAACTGAATCACCACTGGGTCAAGGAGGAAACAATAATGAAATTAAAGACTGCTTAGAATTCAATGAAAATGAATATACAATATACCAAAAGTTATGGGACACTACGAAAGCCATACTAAGAGGAAAGTTCATAGATCTAAATGCCTACAAAAAGAAGTTGGAGAAATCTCACACTAGAGACTTAATAGCACACTTGAAAGCTCTGGAAGAAAAAGAAGCAAACTCACCCAGAAAGAGTAGATGCCAAGAAATAATCAAATTGAGGGCTGAAACCAATAAAATAGAAACAAGGAGAACAGTACAAAGAATCAATGAAACAAAGAGTTGGTTCATTGAGAAAATCAACAAGCTAGATAAGCCTTATCATTATTATTATTAGTATACTTAAAGCATCATCACCATCATCATCATTGCTATTAATTTGTGATATGATCTCACTAGGTAGTTGTGCCTATCTAGAATTCCGGATGTAGAGCAGATTGGTCCCCAAGTCTTACACTCTGTGAGTGCTGGGATTAGAGATGTGAATCCCCATGTCCCCATAAAACAAAGAATGAGTAACATCCATCTCAGAATTACAGTGCCAAATGTTCTGTGTCCTTGCTGGAACCAAGTGATGAGCTTTAAGAAAGGAAGAAATGAAGGGAAGGCCCAAGGAGGGTAAAGTGTGAAAATATAGTTCAGAAGTAGGGAACTTGCCTAACATGTTGGACATTCCTGACTTTATCTCCTGCAAAACACACAGGTGCAGCTGCCCACAGATGACAGCATGCATGTGTGCAATACCACAGAGAGAAGAATGCTGCCTGGAGATCAAGTAGAGGATGTCAGAGACTCATTGAATATTTCGATTTATTTATTCTCCAGAGCATTCCTTAAAGGGATCAAGAGTCAGGATGGGTGGTTCTCATGCATAATCTTCTTACCTTCGAGGATGAGGTGAAAGGAATGTAGGTTCAAGGCTAGCCTGGCTGTGCAGCAAGAAAGTCTTAAAATAAAAACAAACCAATGGAGTAAATATATATACATATATGGAGACACAGAGACCATGAGAAAAATCTCATTCTGCTTTGGGCAGGGAGCAAGAGAAAAATCAAGCAAAATTCAAAGGTGGAGAGAAATGTCTTAATGTCTCCCTGTTGTTTTCTTCCATCTCTTCCTGCTGTGGTGAAACTCAGTATACAGCCCAGGCCAGAGGACTCTTGATTACATCCCCTCAGGCTCTGAGTGCTAGAGTACATAGGGCACCTACATTCCACTAATTTAAGAATATTTTTTCACTGGGCAGTGGTGGCGCACGCCTTTAATCCCAGTACTTGGGAGGCAGAGGCAGGCAGATCTCTGTGAGTTTAAGGCTAGCCTTGTCTACAAAATGAGTTCCAGGAAAGGCGCAAAGCTACACAGAGAAACCCTGTCTCGAAAAACCAAAAAAAAAAAAAATTTCAGTATGTCTTATTCCTGCCCTTGCCAATCATTTTACTATTGTCTCTTTAAGGATTTAAGCTAAACTCTCCCAGACTGAAATGTAAGGCACTTGATCTGGGTGCCTGTGTGGTCCTTGGTCAAAGGAGCTTTCACCTGCAAAATGACATTAATCAACGTTAAAAGTTCTGTCCCCCAGCCAGCCGACCCCAAAGGTTGGCCATTCCGAGGAACAGAAGGTGATCCATTTCTTTTTCTTGACATCCAGAGAGGCGTTGTGAGCCTGGGCAAGCATATCTCTCCAGTTATCTAAAGTCAAACTTAGGGGGGTAGTTAGTTGTTGCCCCATATGGAGAGAGAGAGATAGAGGTAAAAGACAGACTCCAAAAAAATACAGAAGACAAAGACAAACACAGTCTGCGCGGTAGTCGACTTGGCTACAAAACCGAAAGCACAAACCAAAGCACAAATTCAAATGGGAGTGGCCGTGAACAGCCTCGCTCCCTCAGGGAAGGAGAGACTCATCTCCTTCTTCAGATCACTCCAGAGGAGACCTCCAGAGTGGGGACCCGGGGACCCCTGAGCATGTCTGCTCTCCCACACAAGTCCCAGACATAAGTCCTGCACACTTCTGCAGGCACCGAATACAAATGCCAAATCAACCAGACAAAGGACAAGGACACAATAACATAAGACATAGATGGAGCTCGTTTTTTACCTCCAACTGGCAGAGTGGGGGTCCAGGGGGCACCCCAAAATCTCGGTGGAACCTCCAATGTTGGACCCCAAAGTTTAGGGTCTCGAGTGGGAGCCCCAAGAACCCAGACTCCAGTCCAGTTGATGCAATAGCAAGGAGGAATTTATTACAGCTGTATACAGTCGGGCAGACTCAGCTCAAAGAGCAAGAGTCGCATCGTCCTACAGTCTCATAGGTGCTTTTAAAGGAAAAACCCACAAAAGTCACAAGATTATAATTCCCATACAATCACAGAGTGATCACAGAGTGGGTACAATGGGTACAGTTACGACAACCTCAAGAGGGATATGGGGGGGGGGAGTGTAGCTTACACAAAGGACACAGTGGTCCTTCCTGGAACATTTGCAAACTATCCCAGTCACAGTTGAGCACATCTCTTAACAGAAATCTCTTTACATTGTTATATTGTTGCAGGGGTGGTCAGCTTGCCCTGGGAACTAGATTTTTAGTTTCTCATTTCCTGGTGCTTAAAGTTTCTCATTTCCTGAGGCTTGGGGGTGTAAGCCTGAAGGGTTAGGGTCTTTCACAGACATTTGATACCAGGCCTCAAAAGGCAGAGGTAGGCAGATCTCTATGTTGTTCAGCCAGCCTGGTCTATAGAATGAGTTCAAAGACAGTCAAGACTGTGGAAGGACACTCCCTTTCAAAAACAGAAAGGGAAAGAACCCAAATCAGGCTGAAAGTTACTTTTCATTGTGTGTGTGGTTAACCCTTACAGCTCAAGATACACTTGGGACTGGCTTAGGAGGATTGCTTATATGCAGGAAGGTCATTGTGAAAAATGTCTAGAAATAGGTCAAATTAACTATATTTCCTCCATATATGTAATAAATGTGATAATTTAATCTTCCTTCTTTGGCTTAGGCTTGCATTGGGAAACAGAGGAAGTAGGAATCCTGGATGTTTGATAGGTGTGTCTGGGCATACCAAATGAGAACTTGTCTCCAAACCAAAAGAAACTCAATAAGACCCCCATCAAGGTCCACACCCTTAAATATGACCTCCTCCTCAAAGAACAGATT
>CABHPP010104369.1:0-12616 GCA_902168425.1 Peromyscus attwateri
CTTGCCTACACCTGATATTATGTAGGCATTTTCTTAATTGAGATTCCTTCTTCTCAGATAGCTTTAGTGGATGTCACGTTGACACAGAACTATCCAGCACAGAGTTAGAGACAAAAGGGGCCAAATATGTACCAACTAAAAGGTTCTTGGAATCAGATTTTAGTGTAAACGCCGTGGATTGTGCTGCACCACTTGTGAACTTTTTTCTCTGGATTGAGATCTAGACTAAAGCAGCCTCCTTTGGATTCTTAATTCTTTCAATACCATCTGGTAACCAACCTTGAACAATCTTTATGGAGAGAAGAGGCAAGTGAGAGTGTAGAAGGGAAAAAAATGAAAGAAAAGAAAAGAAAAAAAAAAAACAGTATTTGACCCTATGACTGTGAATAAATTACCCAAGAAACCAGCCATTAGTCTTCCTAAAAAAGGAAATTAGGGAGTAAGTTTTAGAGTTGCTATAGCCTTGGAATGGCTCACTATTGGAACTTTTGAGAGCAATTAAAATAAGAACAATTACCTTTGAGTACCAATACCAGAGGATGAATGTCCTGGCATTCTCCGGCCTACCACATCACCAGCTCAGCGACCTGTTAGTAAGATCACAGCCACTTAGGCAAGGACTAATCTTGTTATAACACATGTAAGCATGATGTTGCTTCAGAGAAGATGTGAAAACTCAGAGAAGTCTTCATTTTAATTCTCAGTGAGGCTCCCAGTATGATATGTAAAGCATGTCCTGAAGTCCATTTTCATTACGCTCCAGGATCCCTTTCATTGGTGCAACTGCTTTTTTTTAGAACCCAGTTTATTTCTTTTTTTGTCCCAACTATCTCTCAAAAGCACAAGTGCCCTGCTGTCTTCTCACTTTATAGATCTTCCTAGTTCACAAGTCCTGTGCCATTTCTGAGGTAAAAGAAGCTTTATAAATTTTTTTCTGTAATGATAGTATTTTATAATAATAATATTAATTAAAGAAGTTTTCAGTGAGTGAAAATGATAAAATATGATTGTAGGAGTGACACCAAAGCCTTTTTATATTAGAAAAACAATAACTGACTCCTAGATTAAAATCAGAATGAACCATACTAGCCAAAGCAGCCATGTGGCCACATTATGTGCCAGTAACATTTATGTGGCTTTGTTTCTCTTTCAGGCACAAACATCAGTCTCATAGCTGGTAAGTCTTGTGATGAGTTTGCTGAGAAATTCCAATATCATAAACAGTAAGTACCTACTTATAATAAATGATAGGTAAAAAGAAGTCAAAATATCTTTTTTTTTTAAGGATTTATTTATTTATTATGTATACAGTGTTCTGCTTGCATGTGTCCCTACAGGGCAGAAGATGGCAACAGATCTCATTACAGATGGTTGTGAGCCACCATGTGGGTGCTGGGAATTGAACTCAGGATCTCTGGAAGAGCAGTCAGTGCTCTTAACCTCTGAGCCATCTCTCCAGCCCCAAAATATCTTTTAAGTTCAATTAAAATTAATGTAATTTTAGGGCAGCAGTTCTCAACCTGTGGGTCACGACCCCATTTCACAGGGGTCACCTAAATTATCAGAAAACACAGATATTTACATCATGATTCATAACAGTAGCAAAATTACAGCTATGAAGTAGCAATGAAAATAATTTTGTTTTTGGTGTCACCACAACATGAGGAACTGTATTAAAGGGTCACAGCATTAGGAAGGTTGAGAACTACTGGTTTAGGGTGTCATAAGATTGGCATCCTTGTGCACATTGAGGGACTTCATCTTTGAATCATTTGAATGAGTAAACATTCTTCACTGTCGACAATTCTTTATTTTAACATTGCAGGAGAGACAACTTCCTCTTTGCTTTGTACCTGGAAATATGTTTCTGGGTAGTCATCCTGATAATTTGTACCGTTAAAGTCATAAGATCACCATGTGAGTGAGTCTTGTGTCTGGAGACAGAAGGATATTGTATTGTCTTCACCTTTGAAGTTTCTGTTGCTGTGATAAGATACTGTGACAAAAGCAACTTAAAGAGAAAGGAGCTTTTATTTTTAGCTAATAATTCCAGGATATCATCCATCATTATGGGGAAGTCAGGGCAGCAGGAACTTGAAGCAGCTGCTCACATTCACAGTTCGTGATACCTTGCCTGAGAATGATGCCACCTGCAGTGAGTGTCTGTATGGCTGCGGTGCCACCTTAATACATGTAACTAAGACACCTCCCTCAGACATGCCCATAGGCCAACCAGAGCTAGATAATTCCTGACTGAGACTCTCAAGTGCCTCTTAACTGTGTCAAGTTGACTATTTAACCAGCACAAATGGATTAATACAGAGTTTGATATCAAGGGGATTTCTATCGCATAGGGTGGCCTGTGTCATGCCTTACATTAAAGACTTAGGTAAGCTGTGTATGCTGAGCCAAGCAGCACCATTGCTATGATGGGCTGTTATTGGGAAGAAGCTTATGGAATGCTCTGGTCACCCATAACTATAGTACTGTGGTTGTAGTTCTGATGTTCTGGATTAAAACCAGGGTAGAGCAGACCTGGAGTAAAGGTACATGTAAAAGAGTCATTGGTAACCAACAGTGTGATTAGCTATTAAGACAGAATTTAGAACTTCTGTATTGTGTTTTTTTACTTAATTATTTTGTTTTCTTGTTCAGGCATTGTCTTTGGGGTGATCTTTATTTTACTTGTCATTGTTTGCTATTGGCTGATTCAGAAATATAAAAAACGGTGAGTATAGCCACATTCTCCAAAAAAAACTGTCGCAGGGAGCTGTGGTCTGCACCTGTGCCCTAACATTCTGGTGGCTTAGACAGGATAGCCATGAGTTTGAGGCCTGTGTGCGTCACAGAATAATACTGGCTCAAACAAAACAAAACAAAGATAGCTTGGGAAGGTGGCTTGGTAGTGACAGCACTTGCATGGCAAGTGTGGTGACCACAGTTTGGATCCCCAGCACCCAGGTAAATGCCAGTAGACATGGTGGCCCTCCCATAGCTCCAGTGCTCAGAAGGTGGAGACAGTGGCTCTTCTGGAACAAGTTGACTAGACAGACTTGTCCTATAAGTTTACTCTGGGTTTTAATGACCTTGTCTCAGTGGAATAATGTAGAAAGCAATAGAGGAAGACTCCTAACACATACATCACATACATGTACTCTCACACATGCAAATATGTATATGCACAGAGAGACAGAGAGAGAGAGAGAGACAGAGAGAGACAGAGAGAGAGAGAGAGAGAGAGAGAGAGAGAGAGAGAGAGAGAGAATGAATAAAGGAAAAAATTGAATCCTTTTATGTTCCTTGAAGGCAAAGCAAATTAAAAGAAAGCAATAGAACATACTTCCATAAAGACAGATGTGGTAATTCTGAGGAAGGTGGTCTTGGTTACCCAAAATAATATATTTACACCAAAAGAAGTATATATAATAACAATCACTGTAAATTTTTTTGTGTGTGTGTGTGCCCACACATGTGCGCACGCACACGAACTCACACCACAACACCAATGTGGTAGTCAGAGGATAACTTGTGGAAGTCAGTCCACTGTGTAGGACCCAAGATCAAATTCAGATCATCAGGTTTGGCATCAAGCACCTTTACACACTGAGCCATAATGCCAGCCCACCAGCACTTAAAAAAATAATAGGTAAAAAGAGACAACCTTTTCAGAAGAAATTAAAGAAAGAGAAAACAGGCAGAAGGAGTTTCTTAACAGTATTAAAGATTCTTAAGTATGAAGCTGCTGACATCTTATTGTGGCTGAGATACAGCAGATGCTGACCTATAAACATAGACTGATCACAGCACCAGAAGTTGAATGGGGTATCCTATGGCACACACATCATAGGCTACCAATGTAGAAGCATTGAAATTTGGCTGCCCCTGACACACAGAGGTGCTTGAAATATTTACCATGAATAAATGAATAAACATGTCAGCCATTACTAAGAGTATTGCAAAAGATCAGAATGCATTTTAACTTGTCCTAAACCTAGTTCACAGTTCATGTTCATTGTTCTATTGAATCAGCCATCTCAGTCTATGTGGCTAACTACAGCAAAATACAAAATTGGGTAGCTTAGAAAATAAAGCATTGATTTTTCACAGTTCTGAAGGCTGGAGAGCCTACTTGCTACCTAGTGAGAATCAACTTCACAATTAATAAATTACAGTCCTCTTACTTGTCCCCACGTGGCAGAAAAAAAGGTATGAGCTCTCACAAGGGTACCAATCTCTGTCACAGGGGTTTCACCCTCAGGAATCAATTATTTCTCAAAGTCTTGCCTCATACTATCACATTGCGGTTTTGGATTTAAATCTGTCATTTTGGGAGTGGACAAACAGTTTATCATAATATATCAAATTTGGCAACATTTGTCACACTGATGATTTCACATGTCACCTTAATCCCCAGCTTTCCCAGATTTAGAATATCTACTTGTGTAATTCCATTCCTGCCCCCAATTAAGGAATTGCTTGCTTTATTCCAGCTTAGTTAAAAAAAAAAAGTAAAAACAAACAAACAAAAACATTGTCTTACAAATTGTAGTGATACTTGAGGGATTTTGAAAAACTCCTATCCTCCCACTCTAGTATTTATTAATATCACCTCCTGTTCCATGCAATTCTACTCACTCCTTCCCAGATCATCAGCTTCTTGTGAGCAGGAAATACCTATATTCACACAAAATTATTATTTTATGTATTTATTCTTCTCTCATACAGTACATACCAACTTCAGCCTCTCCTCCCTCCACTTCTCCCAGTTCCCACCTCCTTCAGCTCCCTCCTCCCCCACATCCACTACCCCTCTCTTACCCTTCAGAAAAGAGCAGGCTTCCTAATGATATCAATCAAACACAGCATAACAAGATGCAATAAGACTAGGTACAAACCTGCATATTATGGCTGGATGAGGCAACCCAGTAGGAGGAAAAGGGGTCTCAAGAGCAGGCAAAAGAGTCAAAGATAACCCCCTCCCACTGTTAGAAGTGCCATTGTGTGAATATACCATATTTTCTTTATCCAGTCTTCGGATGAGAGATACCTAGGTTGTTTCCAGTTTCTGGCTATCATGAATAAAGCTGCTATGAATGTAGAATGTAGTTGAACAACTCTTTGGCATATGCCCAAGAGTGATATAGCTGGGTCTTGACATATGTCAGTTCTCAGTTTTCTGGGGAACCACCATATTGATTTCCATAGTGGCTGTACAAGTTTGCACTCCCACTAGTAATAGAGGAGTGTTCCTCTTGCTCCACATCCTCACCAACATTAGCTGTCACTTATATTTTTTTTATCTTAGCTGTTCTGACAGGTTTAAGATGGAATCTCAAAGTCATTTTGATTTATATTCTCCTGATGGCTAAGGATGTTGAACATTTCTTTGCGTTTCTTGGCCATTGGAGATTCTTCTATTGAGAATTCTCTGTAGACAGAAGTTTCTCTGGCCCCACCCTGGCCCCGAGGTCTGGACAAATCTCCCACCCGCAGTCCCGCAGCCACTTATAAAATACTCACTCAGAGGTTTACATTAATTACAAACTGTATGGCCTATGGCTTCAGCTTCTTGCTAGCTAGCTCTTATACTTAAATTAATCCATTCCTATTAATCTGTATGTTGCCATGTGGCCATGGCGTTACCCATCTGCTGGCATCTTGTTGCTCCTTCAGCGGTGGCTGGCTTCTCTCCCCCCCTCCTGTCTTCTCTCTGTATATCTTCTTGGATTTCCCACCTGCCTCTAAGCTGCCTTGCCATAGGCCAGTGCAGCTTTATTTATCAAGCAATCAGAGCAACACATATTCACAGCATACAGAAAGACATCCCACAGCAATTCTCTGTTTAGGTCTGTACCCCACTTCTTAATTGGATTGTTTGGGGTTTTTTGTTGTTGTTTTGATGTCTAGTTTCTTGAGTTCTTTCTGTGTTTTGGATATTAGCCCTCTATCAGAAGTGGAGTTGGTGAAAAAGCTTTTCACATTCTGTAGGCTGCTGTTTTATCCTATTGACAATGTCCTTTGCCTTGCAGAAGCTTTTCACTTTCATGAGGTCCCATTTATTAATTGTCAGTCTTAATGCCTGTGCTATACTTGTTCTGTTTAGGAATTTGTCTCTTGTGCCAGTGGATTTAAAGCTATTCCCTACTCTCTGTTCTGTCAGGTTCAGTGTGTCTGGTTTAATGTTGAGGTCTTTTGATTCACTTGGACTTCAGTTTTGTGCAGGGTGATAAATATGGATCTATTTGCATTCTTCTGCCTATAGACATCCAGTTAGACCTGCACCATTTTTTGAAGATGCTTTCTTTTTTCCATTGTATTTTCCATTGTATATTTCTGGCTTCTTTATCAAAAATCAGATGTCCATAGGTATGTGGATTTATGTCTGGATCTTTGATTCAACCCCATTGATCAACTTCTCTGGTTTTATGCCAATTACTATGTGGTTTTTATTACTATAGCTCTGTATTACAGCTTGAAATCAGAAACAGTGATACCTCCAGAAGTTCTTTTATTGCACAGGATTGTTTTAGCTATCTGGTTTTTTTGTTTGTTTGTTTGTTTGTTTTTTGTTTTGTTTTTGTTTTTCCGTATGAAATTGAGTATTGTTCTTTTAAGGTCTGTAAAGAATTGTGTTGGAATTTTGACGGGGATTGTCTTAAATCTGTAGATTGTTTTTGGCAGGATGGCCATTTTTATATTGTTAATTCTACTGATCCATGAACATGGGAGATCTTTCCATCTTCTGATATCTTCTCCAGTTTCTTTCTTCATAGACTTAAAGTTTTTGTCATACAAGTCTTTCACTTGCTTGGTTAGGATTACCCCAAGATACTTTGTATTGTTTGTGGCTATTGTGAAGGGTGTTTCCCTGATTTCTTTCTCAGGCAGTTTATCATTTGTTTGTAGGAGGGCTTGTAGCAGGAGTCTTAAAAGTTCTTATTAATAAAATCAAACCTGAGCCAGGTATTGAAGTAAACTGGAAGATCAGAGAACCAGAACAAGCCACAGCTACCTCACCTTGCTGGATCCTCAGCTGGTCTTGTTTCCTCAGACTGGAAGCTTCTGACTCCTCATCCAAATGGCTCTCAGCTGAACTGTGCTGCTAGAAGCCTGAATGCTTAACCAGCCAAATGCTTAACCAGCCAAAAGCTTTTAGTTTCTGGTCCTCACACCTTATACACCTTTCTGCTTTCTACCATCTACCATTTAATCTGGGATTAAAGGCATGAGTTACCATGCTTGGCTGTATCCTTGAACAGATGGATTTCTGCCTCTGGAATGCTAGGATTAAAGGCGTGTGCTACCACTGCCTATCCTCTATGTTTAATATTGTGGCTGTTCTGTCTTTGACCCCAGATAAGTTTATTAGGGTGCACAATATTTCGGGGAACACAATACCACCACAAGGGCTACTGGTTTGGTGGTGGTGGTGGTGGTGGTGGTGGTGATGGTGGTGGTGGTGGTGGTGGTGGTGGTGGTGGTGTGTGTGTGTGTGTGTGTGTGTGTGTGTGTGTTTACTTATTCTTGTATCCTGCCACATTGCTTAAGGTGTTTATCAGCTATAGGTGTTCCCATTATAATTTTTGGGGGTCACTTATGTATAATATCATATTGTCTGCAAATAATGATACTTTGATTTCTTCCTTTCCAATTTGTATCCCCTTGATCTCTTTCTGCTGTCTTATCACTCTAGCTAAAACTTCAAGTACTGTATTGAATAGGTATGAAAAGAGTGCCTTATTCCTGATTTTAGTGGAGTTGCTTTGAGTTTCTCTCCATTTAATTTGATGTTGTCTTGCTATAAATTGTCTTTATGTTTAGGTATGCCCCTTGTATCCCTAATCTCTCCAAGACTTTTATTATGAGGGGGTGTTGGAATTTGTCAAAGGTTTTTTCAGCATCTAGTGAGATAGTCGTGATTTTTTTTTCTTCTAGTTTGTTTATATGGTGGATTACATTGACTGTTTTTCATATGGTGAACCATTTCTGCATCTCTGGGGTGAAGCCAACTTGGTCATGATGGATGATCTTTTTGATAAGTTCTTGTATTCAGTTTGCAAGTATTTTATTGAATATTTTTGCATTTATGCTCATAAGGGAAATTGGTCTGTAATTCTTTGTTGAATCTTTGTGTGGTTTGGGTAGCCTCATAAAATGAATTTGGCAATGTTCCTTCTGTTTCTATTTTGTGGAATAACTTGAGGAGTAGTTAATTCTTCTTTGAAAAGCTGGTGGGATTGTGTGCTAAAACTGTTTGGACCTGGGCTTTTTTGGTTGGGAGACTTTTAATGACTGCTTCTATTTCCTTAGGGGTTATAAATCTATTTAAGCTGTTTATCTGATCTTGGTTTAACTTTGGTAAGTTGTGTCTATCAAGAACATTATCCATTTCTTTTAGGTTTTCCAATTTTGTCGAGTATAGGCTTTTAAAGTATGACTTGATGATTCTTTGGATTTTTTCTGTCTGTTGTTGTGTCCATCTTTTTCTTTCTGATTTTGCTAATTTGGATATTCTCTCTGCCTTTTAGTTAGTTTGGGTAAGGGTTTATTTATCTTGTTGATTTTCTCAAAGAACCAACTCTTTATTTCATTGATTCTTTGTATTGCTCTCTTTGTTTCTGTTTTATTGATTTCAGCCCTCAGTTTATTTCCTGCCCACTACTCCTCTTGGGTGTGCTTGCTTCTTTTTGTTCTAGAGCTTTCAGGTGTGCTGTTAAATTGCTAGTGTGAGATTTCTCCAATTTTTTTATGTAGGCATTTAGTGCTATGAACTTTTATCTTAGCACTGCTTTCATTGTGTGCCATCAGTTTGGGTATGTTGTACATTCATTTTCATTGGATTCTAGGAAGTCTAATTTCTTTCTTTCTGTCTTGACCCAGTAGTCATTCAGTAGAGAGTTGTTCAGTTTCCATGAGTTTGTAGGCTTTCTGTTATTTCTATTGTTGTTGAAATCAGCTTTAATCCATGATGGTGTGAAAGGATGCAGGTTATTTCCATTTTCTTGTATCCATTAAGGTCCATTTCCTTGGAAAATCTTTTTCCAACCCTTCACTCTGAGGTAAAAGCTATCTTTGATGCTGAGATGTGTTTCTTGTATGCAACAGAAGGTTGGCTCCTGTTTTCACATCCATTCTTTTAGTCTATGTCTTTTTATCAGGGAATTGAGTCCATTGATACTGAGAAATCTCAGTGGCCAATGATTGTTAATTCCTGTTATTTTGGCAATGGTGGTGGTGACAGTAGCGTGTGTGTGTGTGTGTGTGTGTGTGTGTGTGTGTGTGTGTGTGTTTGCTTCCCTTGTTGTTTTGCTGGTGTGAGATTATTTCCTGTATTTTTGTGAGTGTAGTTAATCTCCTTGGGTTGGAGTTTTCCTTCTAGTACCTTCTGTAGGACTAGAATTTGTGGATAGCTATTGATTAAATTTGACTTTATCATGGAATATCTCGTTTTTTTCCATCTATGGTGATTGAAAGTTTTGTTTGTATAGTAATCTGGGCTGGCATCTCTGGTCTTTGAGTCTTCAGGATATCTATCTAAGCCCTCCTGGCTTTTATAGTCTCCATTGAGAAGTCAGGTATAATTCTAATAGGTTTGCCTTTATATGTTATATGGCCTTTTTCCTTTACAGCTTTTAATATTCTTCTTTGTTATGTATGTTTAGTGTTTTGACTATTACATGGCAAGAGGATTTTCTTTTCTTCTCCAATCTGTTTGGTGTTCTGTAAACTTCTTGTACCTTTATAGGCATGTTCTTCTTTAGGTTAGGAAATTTTTCTTCTATGATTTTTATTGAAAATATTTTCTGCATCTTTGAGCTGGGATTCTTCTTCTGTTCCTATTATTCTTAGGTTTGGTCTTTTTATAGTATCCCAAATTTCCTGGATGTTTTATGTCAGAAATTTTTTAGATTTAACATTTTCTTTGACAGATATATCTATTTCTTCTATCATATCTTCAGTGCCTGAGATTCTCTCTTCCATCTCTTATATTCTGTTGGTGATACTTGTATCTGTAGATCCTGTTCACTTATCTAGATTTTTCATTTCCAGAATTCCCTCAGTTTGTATCTTCTTCATTGTTTCTGTTTCCATTTTCAGGTCTTGAACATTTAGATTCATTTCCTTCATCTGTTTTTTCTTGGCTTTCTTTAATGGTTTTATTCATTTCCTCCAGGTTTTTGTTTGTCTTTTTGTGTGTTCCTTTAAGGGATCTATTCATTTCTTCTTTAAGGACCCCTATCGTAGTTGTTTTTAAGGTCATTTTCTTGTGCTTCATCAGTGTGGGAATATTCAAGGCTTGCTGTAGTAGGGTAGCCAGGCTCTGGTGGCATATTTCCTTGGCTGTTGTTGGTTGTGCTCTTGCACTGGTGTCCAGGCATCTGGGTTTGGGGTAATTATAGGTCTAGGTGCTGATTTCTGAGTTTGTTTGTATTAGATGGGTGTTTTGTTCCTTGGTTTCTGTTTCCTTTCTGGTCTTTCTGGCTAGAGTGGCCTGTGGTTGAGCAGAGGGACTTTACCTGAGTTGGGGGAAACTGAGAGAGTGAGGTGGGTCCCTAGGCATGCAGCCTACCTGGAGTTCTGGTGGCCTGCATGACCTCTGGTGGAGCAGGGGGCTTTCACCTGAGTTGTGGGCCATGGGCCAGGATATCAAAATAATTACTGTCATTATTAAGCCATCTTAATGGATTCTTATTTCTTATATAGTACTCCAGATTTTTATAAGAATAACCATAATTGTCATGGTTTTATAAAAAGCTTTAGCATTTTTTGTCTTCTTTTGTCCTCTGAGCAACATTTTTTTTTTTTTTTTTTTGGTTTTTCGAGACAGGGTTTCTCTGTGTAGCTTTGCGCGCCTTTCCTGGAGCTCACTTGGTAGCCCAGGCTGGCCTCGAACTCACAGAGATCCGCCTGCCTCTGCCTCCCGAGTGCTGGGATTAAAGGCGTGCGCCACCAACGCCCGGCCTCTGAGCAACATTTTAAATCATCATTCTAAAGATCTTGACCTCTTTATGCTACTTTTTCTAAAATCCAGTTCAGAATCACTAAAATTACCATCTTGTAAAATCATTCAGCATCCAGAACTAATTTTTTATAGTTCAGTGGTACCAAATAGTTTAGATATTACCAAATCCAAATTATTATCTTTTTACAGTATTTCCTCTTTACAATGTTCTCCTGCCCCCACACTTCACTGGATTTGTCTCATACTCCTGTGTATCCAACCATGGTCTTTCCTTTTACATGCTCTAGTCTATTACTACAATGAAAAGAAAAATTGAGTTCAGGGACAATAAACTAAAAATTTCCTTCTGTACATCCGGATATTTCCCTGTGTATTTTTTGTGACAGTTTGTGATGTCTAATAAGGCATGTACTGATCACAGAGGAATAATACTGTTTACACTTCTCCATTCAGAGCTGTTGACCTTGTTCTCCTGTTGCTGTTTCTAACCATGCCCAGGTCTATACAAAGCAGCCTTCCTGTCCAGTCAGAGAAAATATTGACACCTACCTGGATATGATATTTGAAGTAACAAAACTCTTAGAGCCTTTATCTATAAAAGCACTTTCCTATGTTTGTATTACCACTAGTAACCAACCAGAAGGGCATACTTTCAGCAGGTCCTACCTCACCCACATGTGCCACTCATCACTTATGCACACTTTCCAACATGGCTTGTCTCACTACTACATCACCAGCCTTCACTCTTCTTTATCTTCAGTCTCACACTGGCCTTCCATGTGCTAGAAAAACTGGCCTGTGTTTCATGGTCTTCCTCTGTGTCTTACGTGCTTCTGTCAATCTAAGAGGGTAAAGAGGAGTTGAGTGGTGAGGAGTAGTGGTAAGTGAGTTAACTGTGTTTTTTATTCTTAACTCTAATACCAACTCACAAAAAATCCAGTAGTATACATATTTGTTGTTTATGTTATATAAAGTACTTGCTAAGTAACCCTAGAAGATACAGTGTAGCATTTCTGGTGAAAGCATGGGGCCTATAGTTAGACCTGAGTATGTTGTCAGTTACCAGCTATGAATCCCTGGCCAAAACACTGACCTTCAGGCTTCATCTTCCTTGCCTATGAGGTAATAGCTCCTATCTTACTGAACACAGTACTGTGCTTATAATGAATGCCAGAAAATGTTAGATATCATTTAAATTGTTACTGATCTTAAAAGTAATTAAATATTTTCTTTTTCTGTAAGTTACTGTATCTAGTCATCGCTCATAATCTGAAGGCCCTTGGTTCTAGAAATCTCACTGATACCAAAATCTTTGGATGTTCAAATACCTTACATAAAAAGAGGGTAGTACTTTCCTGTAACCTCCTACATATCTTAATTATCTCTAGATTATTTGTGACAATATAATACAATGAAAATTCTGTGTAAATATTTTTAAACTATATAGTTATACTATGTGGCTTAGAGAAAATGGCAAGAGAAAAGCCTTTATATGTTCAGAACTTTATATGAACTCAACTTCATCAGAGTTGCAGCTATTTTGAATGGCTTTACTTGCAGTTTGTTGAATATGTAGATGTGGAGCCTAAAGGTAGAAAGGAAGATGGGTTCCTTATCACACCTGCTGTTACTGTGCTAATGGTGGGGATTACT
>CABHPP010104369.1:12626-25201 GCA_902168425.1 Peromyscus attwateri
TGCAACTGAATGCAGCATGAAGACATAACTGAAGTAAAACCAAATAATGATTCCAAGGCTCCAACTGCAATCTGGGCCAGATTCAGCTGGCCTCTCGCGTTGCATAAGCCATTCTAATTGCACGTCCTCACCCAGTCATGTTGTCAGTGGCTGCTTTCCAACCCTAGTAGCAGGTGAGCAGTGAATCAGGCCCAGAAGCCACATGGCCCACCAAGCCCTAGATACTTACAAATTTGTCCTATTTTTAAAGCAATTTTGAATCGTAAACAAGATCACTCCAATTTTGACAATTTCACATACCAACAGCTTTTCACTGTAAACTGACATGGCATTGTTCTCTGTGGTCACAAGTGACACTGGGAAATTCTACTTTCTATCAGAGATCCAGCAATGACAACAAATGTTTTATTGGCTAGTCCCCTTAAGCCCTGGATTTCTATCCTCTTCCCTTGCCTTATTCAGTAATGTCTTACCGATTGCTCAGATCTCTACTTCTTACTCAGTTACCTCATCCCTGTCCTTGGGCCCCTCACATTCACAGCTCCATAATTCTGTATCACACAGAGCTGTTTATCGTAGCACAACCTGTACAGGTCTGTAATCCTGATACTTGGAAGGTGGAGGCAAAAGGATCAGTTCAGAGTCATTTTCAGTTATATAAGGAGTTTGATTGAGATCAGCCTGGGCTACCTGACATCCTGTCTAAACAAACAAGCCACACACACACACACACACACACACACACACACACAAACACATCAGAAATAATAGCAGCTTATGCTCTGGAAAGTAATTGGGCTGCTCTCCTAATAAGCAGAAACAAAAACATCACATTGTTTAATAAAATTCTTCTATGTCCTTCTTTCTGACTATAATGTGCATTAATTGAAACTTGGCCTTTTCTCCCAATGCATATGGCTAAAATCTGTAATTCAGCAACGAACAGTAGAAGAGGCCTTCAGGAAAAAAAATAGGAGGCACAGGGAAGGCATTTTATAATCAGTAGAATTGTAAATACAGGCAACTTAAATTTTTTTAAATAAAAAAACTGCAGTTCTTATTTTCTTCTGCAATGGAGGTGAATTTGCAAAGCCTTTTGTTTATTTTCTGGTTTCCTAGTCACTTCTTCCCTTTTGTCTTGAAGCTTGTTTTTCCAAATTATATATAAAAGAAAATGAAATATTCATTTTTTTAAACTCAGAATTTGTTATCCCCTCAGTTTTAATGATCATCTTCCTCAAATGACTATTGTCATCATGGCTAATCCACCGGGGATAGGAAAGTTGAGGTGGCAGCAGTATGCCATCCTACAATGCCTTTTCATGTTAGTCCAGAAGTTTGAAGGGAAGATCATACTACTTCTGTAATAGCACATATAAATGAATAAAAGAGGAAAAGACTAATAATATAAAATTTTTTGAGACAGAATGACATAGAATGCTGTGCTTTGGGGGAATTCTCTCAGATCTGCATCCAAGGTTTTTAGGTGTTGAGTTGTTTCCTTTACTGTTGGAATCTATGATGGGAAAGTTGTGCAGAATCAATTCCAGGCTAACCATGTAGTCACACTGTAGGAAGAAAATAACAACTGGAGCTAGGGTTGTTTTTACAAGAAATTGTTTTTAAAACATTCCATGAAAGTGCTCAAAATATCATTTATTTAGATTTGTATATGCAAGATTACCCACCTGAAATTCTTTCCCATCTTTCTTTTTGCCCAAGTTCCACTAGCCCACCTCGGAATTCACTCACCCAAGAGGCCTCCTAAATAGCCACATTGCAAAGTGATGACTCTGTCTGGAACACCAAGCATATCCTGCCTGTAATGTTTTATACATGTATAAAATTTATACATGTAATTCCTTCACTTGAGAGGTTGACACAGAAGGATTGCTACAAGTTCAAGGCCTCTCAGGACATTTAACCTTTCTCAAAAATAAATAAAAATAAATAAATAAGTGGTATAAATTCATTTTTTAAAATGGTAAATACACAGAATATTTTGTATATATTGAGCCAGATGTGATGACTGACTCCTGTAATCACTCTGGAGAACCCTGAGGCAAGAGGATCAAAAGTCATATAAACAGATCAGGGTCAGTCTTGACTGCAGTCTACCAAAGCATTAAGGTTAATTATTTTTGGCAGTATTTTGTGAACAACGAGTGAGAATCTATACTAGGCACAAGACCTGTGTGCCCAGGCCAAATGTCAAAGCGAAATGAAAAGGTGGAGGCATATGTCAAAGATAAAGCTATGTGGGTGAAGGAGAGAATGTTTGTAGGAGTATAGGTGGGTGATGCTGACCAGTCTTGATAGAAAGAGAACAATGAGGAGCAATCAAGTGGGCAGTAACCAATGGAGGGCAGGTGGACCTCTTAGGGATTTGTCTACTGGTTGAAGGATAGCATTCAGGCCATAAAGGAAAGGCAACAGTCTTGTTAGGGGAGAACTCAGGTACCCTGTATTGAATATGCCATCCTTGCTTATTTTTCATGGTAGTAACAGGAAATGGACACAATTTCTAAAGCTAACTTTCCTCTGAGAGGATTAGCCATCATTTACACCTCTGCCACAAGCACACTTCTAAAGAAACTCAAGGAAATGCTTTGTGCATTGTGGATGACCTATGTATTTTCCAGATCAAGTCTCTGCTTATTAACTGACAGAAGGAAAAACATGAAATGTACTCATTAATTTCTTATTTCCACTCCACTTCCTTCTTTACAACATACTTTCTTGTGCCCTACATGAAAAACAGAAAAGAGGGTAATGAACACTTTTGATGAATCTGCATTTATATGTAATACCAGCATCCTGATTATTGGCATATGAATTCTTGATAGTTCAGTTATCCATCATGCTGTTATCTAAATGAAAACATCCTGTGATTTTTAATGTCCCTTCTTGACAAAATGGACAAAAACAAAAATCAGCAAAAACTGCAAAGTTAGAGGATACCTAGGATTCCATGTTAGTTAAGAAGCCAATTCATTTCAACAGAGTAAGATCTAAGATTCAAGTTTTTGACATTACTTCACAGACATTCAGAGAATTTTGTTTAGGGATAATCATGCTTCGACAGCATCCAGTAAAATTCACTTTTAGCCTGCCTGCTTGGTTGTCACTCCCTTGCACCCTTACCTTATGTTGAAATCACACACCATAAAGTTAGAGGACAAGACTGAGTGGACAGAAAATTGAATGACTTGAAGAAAGAAGATGTAGTCCAAGAGTTCTGCTTTATAAGTCCATCGTTTTCCTCTCTTATTTTAAAATGTTCATAATATGGAATGGGTTCATTAAAGAACATTAGGAAAATGCAAAAATATATGAAAACAAATAATAATTATTCTGTGTAACAATAGCCATTACTAATACATTTTTAAAACAGAACACACTCTATAAACATATCAGAGAAAAGCTTATGTAATATCAGTTATCACCTTCTCTATGGAATAGAAGTAACTTTTGCTTATTTAAAAATATTTTAAATGGTGATGGGGCAAAGTGACCAAGATTACTCAACAGACTGTCTGAAAAAAACTAAACACTGCATTTCTTCTACTTTGAAAGTTCTTTTGTACCATGCTCTGTATTATTTATAAACTTTTTCCTGTAAAAAAATGATAAATAATTGAGATTGATATGTTTAACTGATTTGAATATTTGTGGTGATGTATTGTGTTCCCCAATATACTGTGTCTCCCAATAAAATTTACCTGAGGATCAGAGGAAAAAGCCAGCCACTATAGTAAACAAAAGTCAAGCAAGGTTAGCACATGCCTTTAATCCTATCACTTGGGAGGCAGGGATCTGTCTGGATCTATGTGCGTTCAAGGCCACACTGGGAACAGAGCCAGGTGTGGTGGCACATGCCTTAAATTCCAACACTAGTTAACCATGGAGGTCTGGAGGTCTGTACAGACAGACGGGAAGTGACAGAGCTGGGCAGGAAGAGGAAGTGATGTAGCTGGACAGAGAGAACAAATCAGATGGCAGAATATCAAGGCATATAG
Organism: Peromyscus attwateri; assembly: GCA_902168425.1. Lineage (NCBI taxonomy): Eukaryota > Metazoa > Chordata > Mammalia > Rodentia > Cricetidae > Peromyscus > Peromyscus attwateri. The sequence goes on from CABHPP010104369.1 coordinate 16,646, forward strand.
GCATGGGTAGACAGGAAGTCTTGCTTTTGGAAGCTGTAGAGTTGTTGGTGAGGTGAGATTAGCATGTGGCTGTTCCTGTTCCTCTGATCTCTCTCAGGTTTTCACTCCTATATTTGGCTCCTAGTTTTTTTAATTTCATAAGACCGTTTAGAAATTCGTCTACAAATATTATGTTACAGAGTGTACCAGGAATCTTAAAGAGTCTTATTAATAAAATCAAACCTGGAGGCCAGTTATTGGGGTGAAATGCTGGAACATCTGAGAGACAGAACAAGCCACAGCTAACCTCACCTGGCCAACTTCTCAGCTGGTCTTGTTTCCTCAGACTGGAAACTTCTGTGTCCTCATCCCAATGGCTCTCAGCTGAACTGTGCTGCTCAAAACCTAAAAGCTTAACCAGCCAAATGCTTCTAGTTTCTGGTTCTCACACCTTATATACCTTTCTGCTTTCTACCATCACTCCCTGGGATTAAAGGCTTGCTTTCTGGGATTAAAGGCGTGAGTCACCATGCTTGGCTGTATCCTTGAACAGATGGATTTCTGCCTCTGGAATGCTAGGATTAAAGGCATGTGCTACCACTGCCTAACTTCTATGTTTAATATTGTGGCTGTTCTGTCTCTGACCCCAGATAAGTTTATTAGGGTACACAATATTTTGGGGAACACAATACCACCACAACAGAGTTCAGTTCAATCCAGACTATAATTAAAATTTTTATTGAAGCTGCTTGTAGAGCAGCCTTCTTAAGGCTAAATTGAAGATGTGCTATCCAGAAGGGTTTAAGGGAAGGTTTTTAAAGGTGGAGACCACAATTATCTTGTTTCTGTGGAATTTGTAGCTGTCTGAGAAACTTTCACTCCCCTCGGCTACATGAGGATCTGTCTCTTTCCCCATGTAAATAGCAATAAAGAAGCTGTCTCACTCTCCTGTGCACAGCAATAAGCATGTTTACAGAAGCCAGAGCAAGCAAGCAGTTGATTATCTCACAGCCATTTCACTATTCTGGAGAGGGTTCAGAATGCTAGGGCTCATCTTTCAGGAATTTAGGCCAGAGGCTAACAGGTACTAGGAGGGCACCTGGTATGGAATGGAGTTTCCTTAACCATCACAATTATACAATGTATATGGACATATACTTTATAAACATCACATGGTACCTCAGAGAAATTAATAAATTATATGTTACTTTTTTAAAGAACTTATCTAGTTAATAATCATACGTTCACACTTTTAAAATAAATGGCCCTGGCTAGGGAGAGAGCTTAGCAGTTAAAGCCCTTACACACAAGTAAGAGGACCAGAGTTCAGATTCCCAGGATCCCTCCTGAAATTCTAGCCTCAGAAGGCTGAGAATATCATCCCCTGCGCAAAATGGCTATCTAAACTCTGTGGTGGTATTGTGTTCCCCCAAAATATTGTGCACCCTAATAAACTTATCTGGGGTCAGAGAACAGAACAGACACTAGATATAGAGGCCAGAAAATAGTGGCACTCACAACTTTAATCCTAGCATTCCAGAGGCAGAGATCTGCCTGTATCTCTGTGAGTTTAAAGCCACACTGGAAACAGCCAGGCATGGTGACTCACGCCTTTAATCCCAAGAAGTGAGCCTTTAATCCCAGGAAGTGATGGCAGAAAGCAAAAAGGTTTATAAGGCGTGAAAACCAGGAACTAGAGCTGGTTAAGCTTTTAGGCTTTTGAGCAGCACAGTTCAGCTGAGAGGCATCCAGCCTGAGGAAACAGGATCAGCTGAGGAATTGGCAAGGTGAGGTAGCTGTGGCTTGTTCTGCTTCTCTGATCTTCCAGCATTCACCCCAATACCTGGCTTCAGGTTTGATTTTATTAATAAGACCATTTAATAAGACCATAAAACTCTGTAACAGTGAGCTCTGAATTTGATTGAGAGACCTTCCCTGCCTTGGAAGATAAAGTTGGGGAGCAACTGAACAAGATTTCTGGGGCTGGAGAGATGGTTAAGAGCACTTGTTACTCTTGCCTAGAACCTAGGGTTCAGTTCTTGGAACCCATGTGGTGGCTCGGCTCACAACTATCTGTAACTCCAGATGTAATTCCAGAGGTTCCAACACCCTCATCTGGTCTCATCTACATACACATGGTGTACAGACATATATTCAGGCAAAATACTCATAAACATAGAATAAAAATAAATACATCTTTTAAAAAAATTCCCAATTTCAACCTCAGGCCTCAAAGGTATGTGTGTGTGACACACACACATACATACAAGGATGTGTGCACATGTGTTCATGGACACATACATATATGCGTGCATACTACACATATATACATGTGAAGAAAAAACAAGAAGTGGCCCCATATCATTATTCTTTGTGTGTATGTGTGATACTTTGAGCTATGCTCATGCTCTCAAGAAAATGTCAGACTCCTGGATAGTGAACAAAAGGTTTGCATATAATTATTGCTAGTTTCTGTGTTTTAATAGCTGCTTTGAGGATGTGTTATACAATAATTGGTTTGACACTGTGCTGGCTAGTTTATGTCAACTTAACACAAGATAGAGTCACTGGAGAGGAGGAAGCCTCGATTGAGAAAATGCCTCAATAAGATTAGGCTGTATGCAGGCCTGTAGGTTATTTTCGTAATTAGTGATTGATGTGAGAATGCAGCCCATTGTGTTTGGGACTACCTCCAGCAGCAGGTGGTCCTGAGTTCTGTAAGAAAGCAGGCTGAGCCGGGAGGTGGTGGCACATGTCTTTAATCCCAGCACTCCAGAGGCAGAGCCAGGCAGATCTCTGTGAGTTCAAGGCCAGCCTGGGCTACAGAGTGAGTTCCAGGAAAGGCACAAAGCTACACAGAGAAACCCTGTCTCGAAAAGCAAAAAAGGAAAAAAAAGAAAAGAAAAGAAAGCAGGCTGAGCAAGCCATGAGAAGCAAGCCAGTAAGATGTTTTCCTCTATGGCCTCTGCATCAGTTCCTGCCTCTAGGTTCCTGCTCTGCTTGAGCTCCTGATCTGACTTCTTTTGATGGTGAACTGTGATATGAAAGTGTAAGCCAAATAAACCTCTTCCCAACTTATTTTTTGGTCATGGTATTTTGTCTAAGACAATCCCCATAGGAAGAGCTAGATATGAAAGATAAGGGGAGGAAAAGTGGCCTCTGCAAAGGCCACTGACCCCCTCCCACCTACCCACCCTCACCACCACCACCACACAAAAAGACAACTTGTAGACAAAAGGATATTATATATTAGAGAACTCTCAGATGTTTGTAATAAAATATATTTATTTTTTAAGTGCCACTGTGTAAGCATGAGGACTTGAGTTCAGATCCTTAGAATCTACATAAAAAAAGCCCCAGTGCTGTGGGATGGTCTGTATGTCAAATGTGTTGCTCTGATTGGTCAATAAATAAAACACTGATTGGCCATAGGCAGGACTAACAGAGAGGAGAATTGAGAGAACAGGAAGGCAGAGGGAGACACTGCCAGCTGCCGCAATGACAAGCAGCATGTGAAGATGCTGGTAAGCCACGAGCCATGCGGCAAGGTATAGATTTATAGAAATGGATTAATTTAAGATGTAAGAACTAGATAACTAGAAGCCTGAGCCATTAGGCCAAACAGTTTAAATAATATAAGCGTCTGTATGTTTATTTTATAAGTGGGCTGTCGGACTGCCGGGGCTTGGTGAGAAAAACTCTCCAGCTACATTTATTAGGTAATACTATTTCCTTCTTGGGTCTCTGAGGGAGTTGAAGATTAGTTAGTTAGAGTTGAAGATTAGTTAGTTATAGTTGAAGGTTAGTTAGAGTTGAAGATTAGTTAGTTAGAGTTGAAGATTAGTTAGGATAGAAAGTGAATTAGGTACATTTTGGACTTACCAAAATAGGATAGATATGGAATTATTTTCTCTGAATCTGTCAAATATTAGTGGACTAGACATTGTTAATGTAATTTTTGACTGTATAAATTTATATACTGATTAGATAATTTTTCTTGTGTTAGTTAAAAGCTTTTTTAAATTTTAGACAAAAAAGGGGAAATGTGGTGGTATTGTATTCCCCGAAATATTGTGCACCCTAATAAACTTATCTGGGGTCAGAGACAGAACAGCCACAATATTAAACATAGAGGATAGGCAGTGGTAGCACACGCCTTTAATCCTAGCATTCCAGAGGCAGAAATCCATCTACTCAAGGATACAGCCAAGCATGGTGACTCACGCCTTTAATCCCAGAAAGCAAGTCTTTAATCCCAGGGAGTGATGGTAGAAAGCAGAAAGGTATATAAGGCATGAGAACCAGAAACTAGAAGCATTTGGCTGGTTAAGCATTTGGCTGGTTAAGCTTTTAGGTTTTGAGCAGCACAGTTCAGCTGAGAGCCATTCAGATATGAGGACACAGAGACTTCCAGTCTGAGGAAACAAGATCAGCTGAGAAGTTGGCCAGGTGAGATTAGCTGTGGCTTGTTCTGTGTCTCTGACCTTCCAGTGTTCACCCCAATAACTGGCCTCAGGTTTGATTTTATTAATAAGACCGTCTAAGATTCCTGCTACACCCCAGAGTGCTGTAAGGCCAAGAGCTGGAGAGGCAGAGACAGGAAGATTTCTAGGGCTTGCTGGCTCCATGAGCTTTAGATTCAGTGACTCTGCCTCACAAAATAAGATGGAGAATGTGGTGTTTTGAATAAAAATGGCCCCCACAGATCAATAGGGAGTGGCACTATCAGGAGGAATGGCTTTGTTGGAGGAAGTGAGTCATTAGACTTTGAGGTCTCAGAAGCTCAAGCCAGGCCTACTGGCTCACAGTCTCTTCCTGCTGCCTGTGGATCCAGATAGAGAACTCTCAGCTCCTTCTCTAACACCTGTGTGCCACCATGTTGCACCGTGACAATAATAAACTGAACCTCTGAACTGTAAGCCAGCCCCAATTAAATGTTTTCCTTTATAAGAGTTACCGTGGTCATGGTGTCTCTTCACAGCAATGATACCCTAGCTAAGACAAGAGTGACTGAGGAAGACACCAGATGTTGATCCCTGGCCTCCAGAAACCACATGCACACTCATGCACATACACATACCTATATGCACAGGTGCATGCACTCATACTAACAAGTACATACACAACACACTACATACACAGAGGCACAGAAACAGATGCAAAGCCAAAAATGGACAAAATAAGTGTCCTTCTAAGAACAGTCCTTGTTTCTCTACTTAGTTTTTTCTGAACTTTCAGAGAGTAAGTTAGATCCTGCTCCACTGTGCAGAAAGGTCAGCTGGCCTGTAGGTATTACCCCACTCTCTGAAAAACATAATGTAAACATGATCATTCCTGAGGCACACACACAAAAAGCACCTAACAGCTGATTTCTCCACCACTTAATGCCCCTCCACTCCACTATCCTGCCACACACCATAAAGCTTACAAGAAGTTGAGTCCTATTCTGGTGCACATGCCTCGTGTTCCTCCCTGTTTGCTTCTCTTTGACAGTTAAACCAAATATTTCCCATGAATTGGAGAAACTACTTCCGTTTTGAAACCTCCTTCATCCAAAGGTTTGACTCTAGACTTCAGGCAGCTGTCAGGATCCTGGGCGGTTCACTGTCAACACAGTCACTGAAAGCATTCCAAAGCAGGGCTGAGGCAGAGGGTAGCTCCACTTCAAGAGTGGGCTTGCAATGCTCGCTGCCCCAGGGAAGTGTTCTGTACAATAATTTACAGCAACGTGGGTCAGGGGGGAAATGACTTTAGAGGCTGGGAACCCAGTGGGCAAACCTTTGAGATCTGAGGATGGTGAAATGAGCCCATAGATAATTCAAACGACGAAAATATAGGTACTTTCCCTAATGTGATATGACTAATGCCAAATACAATAACGAACAGAAAGGCAAGTATGAAGCAGCATGGATAAAATGAGAACCAGGGGTGCTGGCTGTGCCACGACCCACAGCTGTGCTCCCAGGTCTCTGTTTTTAGGTCCCCGTGCTTTTATTCTTCAAGCTCAAGTTCCGAGCAACGATCACAGGGCCAGCTGGTCTTTCACCTCTCCTGAGTTGAGTGGTCTCGTTTATGTGAGCCAGGGTCAGCTCCAGCTGGTAAGCACACCCTAGAGCCGCTGTAGAGCAGCTGCGGGAGGAACACAGAGCAATGTCAGTTAGGAGACAGCTCATAGAGGAGCACAACCCTGACTGTGGAAGACTGCCACCCAAGCTGAGGGGTGCAGCAAAGCCCTAGAGGACTTGGGAGGAGTGCAGCTACATATGGGAAGAGTTAAACGTTTTACAGAAGCAGCACAACAGACAGTTGACAAGCCAGATATTCCTGGGCAGGAGCTCAACCCCATTGTTCCAGCCCCTTAAACTGAGGCCCCGCCTTACCGCCAGCCGATTGGCCTAGCCAGCACCGCCTTGAGTCACTAACCTCCCGGGAGCGGCCTGGCCACGCCCACCTGTTGTGTCGCCCAGCACACTTTAGTTTCAGGATTGTTGCGTCTGTTCACTTAGTTCAAAAGCTGCTCTCTGACTACCTGGCGCTCAGTTTTCCCTTCATTCTTGTAACATGACCGCGCAGCCTCTCGCGCCGGACGCAAAGCCTCCCCGCCGCAGGAGGAAGACCTACACTTTCTGGTGGTGCTTCCTGGGCATTTGCGCAGAGGCCCTTCTGTTCCTGCTGTCTACTTTATCTGGTAGGATCCAGGAGAGAGTCTGTGTCTCGGGGATGCTGGTACCTAGCCTGTAGGTCAGGTGGATAGCGAGGAGTTCATCTGAGGTTGCGATGGGCAAGGTTGGGATGGAGGACCTGGTAGAGTTCTAGAGTTGTGCAAATGTGTAATGTGGAGACCATGCAGTCTCCATTCCCAAAGTGCAGACTTTCTTAGTGAGCAGCACTTAAGGGGTAAGCTGCCTGAGTGGAGAGAGGAGTAGATGTTCATCCAGAGCCTGGCTGTGTCAGTAGCAGTTTGCATTGTTTTCAGGAATTAGGGTAGCCCTGGTGTTTAACTCTGGGGAAGGCAGAGTGCACTGCTTGTGCTGTGGGTGAGCAACCCTCTAGGTTTAGAGGGGAGGGAAAGTCACATCTGGCTTGTTTTATCTTGAGTCAAGTTTCCTTGTTGCCTGAGGCAGAATGGGCTTGGTTTACAAGTGGCTGTTTTGTTTGGTTTTACATTTTTTATTCGATTTTTTTCACATAAAACATATTTGATCATATTCCTCACACCCCTCCTCCTGACTTGGAGTTATCATAGCCAATATAGACAGTGACTGGTGGTATTATCAAATGGCGTTGAGACATTATCGTCCTTTAAAGACAAAGTCATAGTAGAAAAAAAATCTAAACATCACTCCTAAGACAAGTATAAGTAACACTCTGGTTTTCACCTCAGCTCATGAACAAAAACTCAAGGTTTCTCCCATCACATTTTGGTGGTGTTTCATTACATGGAATAAATACTATACTTGCTTACTGTATAAAATTTACAAAAGAACAATATTTCTGTGTCCTGTTTTTCAATCCTCTGTGTCTGTCCCTGATACATACTGTTGTGGAATATTATTTTAACTAGGTAAAGACATGTTGCATTTGTTTATGCTGTGGAATATTACTTTAACTGTGTAAAGGTATGTTATTACATTTGTTTATGCTGCATTTGTTTAACAATGTAAGAATGTGTGTTTAATTATGCAAAGATATGTTGCATTTGTTTCACTTTGCTGCCTAAGGCACCTGATTAGTCTACTAAAGAGCTGAATGGTCAATAGCTAGGCAGAGAAGGGATAGGCAGGACTGGCAAGGAAAGAGAATAAATAGGAGAATGAGGAGGAGAAGAGGAGAGGAGTCAACGAGAGACATGCCTGGAGCAAGACGCCAGGCAGCCGCTAGCCAGCAGACACAGGCAGTGAAAGTAGGAGATACAGAAAGAAAGAAAAAAAAAGGAAAAAGCCCCAAGGAAAAAGGTAGATGAAGAGAAACAGGTTAATTTAAGTTAAAAGAACTAGCCAGAAAGGAGCCTAAGCTAGGATGAGCATTCAAAACATTAAATAAGTTTCCATGTCATGATTTGAGAGCTAGTTAGTGGCCCAAAAGAAAAATCCTGGTACACACACACAATCCTTTACATATAGTCTGTATGTATTTCTGTATCTCTCATTAGTAGCATCCATTCAGCAACATTTGTGTTCAATGTTCCAGACTGTGCTGGTCTAAGGATGGATATTCTGGGAGGCAGTCATGAACCAGTGTTGTTTTTGTGATCCTCTTCCACTGGTTGTTCACACACATATATGTATATGAATATAAGCAGGCACTTCATTATGCTGATAGATCCCTAGTGACAGATACATAGTAGATGATCTATAAATATTTGCTTATATTTATTAGGAGTGGCGAATATTAACCAAAGCTTAACACTAAAGAATAGAACTGCCGGGCAGTGGTGGCACATGCCTTTAATCCCAGCACTCAGGAGGCAGAGCCAGGTGGATCTTTGTGAGTTCAAGGCCAGCCTGGTCTACAGAGATCCAGGAAAGGCGCAAAGCTACACAGAGAAACCCTGTCTTGAAAAAAAAAACCAAAAAA